>CM060951.1:188213001-188216585 GCA_030765055.1 Mantis religiosa
GTACGTATATTTGTAATTACTCAGAACTGAAACCTAAATGTTTGACATGACGTAATAAAAGAATTACTTTGAATAATCCAATTCGAGCGAGAGGAAACAATATATTTCCTGCTTGCCCTGGCAGAACGTGTCTGTTCGCATTATATCTTTGTTTATGAATGGTTTGTGATCTCTATTTACTCTAGAGAGTTCAAAGTGGTTGGTGTGTATGTATGTACATATATTTTTCATTACTCAGAACTGAAATTTAAACTACTGACATGACGTGATAAACTGTGAATAACTTAAAGTGTTAAAATTCGAGAAAGAGCAAACACTTCATTCCCTGTTAGCCTGTGGAATGCTGTATGCTAATGTTTATGAATGCATGCTGGATAAGAAGTGTTTATTTACTGTGGAGAGTTCAGATCAATATCATTCAGTTGTTCTTTACACAGCAGTGGAGTAAGAGTTAAAAAGTGCAATGGCTTCTTGCGGTGAATTTAGTGGCGAGTCAAAAAGGCAGGAATTGCGAAGTCAGGCTCGAAGCATTATTTTTAAGGTTCTTCAAATTTTTTCGGAAACAGAAGCTAAAAGTGAGTTATTGCAAAGAGTACTTCCGTTTAAAAAACACGGAAAACGTGTATCAGCTGGATCAACTTGCAATTGAAATGGGACACGAGGTAATAATACACCTCCCACCTTACCACTGTCAATATAATCCAATTGAGTTAGTGTAAGTTCAAATAAAAAGGGTGATTGCAAACAGAAATAATACTTTTAAACTGACGGACGTGACTTGTTCTCGAAGAATTGACAAGGTAACACAATAGGACCGGGCAAACTGCCTGAGGCACGCACAAAACCTTCAAGAAGGCGATTTTAAGAAATAGCACGTGACGAGATTTCGGAACCTATAATCATAAATTTCAAGACTCAGACGATGAAGAGAGTGACAATGACGAATTGTCTCATGATGAGCCACTGGCAGTTCCATTGGAATAGCAAAATAGGTAATTCGCAAACTATAATTGTAGTTATAGTATTTAAGAATATACATAATCTGCGAAAATGCTTTTTTCCAATTTTGATTTTGGCAACTGCATCATTGTAAAAGTTTGTAAAATATAATTTGCTTACTCTTACGTCTGCGCCAAGCAGACCTGAATGTTGTATGAGTGTGCGAGAGAGAGTGGGAAATATAAAAGAAGAGGGGTAACAAGCTGGCAACACTGAGTGTGATACGGCATCTGATTAGCTGGACTCCAGAACTCTTCACATTTGAAACACATAATAGTGTTTGTATACTCGGTTCAGATGTAATCATGTCTTCTGGACAGCAATGTGTCATACATCGGCAGGCGCGAGAAATCATATCATATAGACACACGCAGCTTCCAATCGCTCTATTTGTGTTTCGTAACTTACTGTATGTCAACTTACTAATATTTCACTCTTCTAATTGAGACCCGATAAGAGACGATCACAGCGTTGTTCATCTGAAGGTCGAACGCCTCAACGCTCTGTCGAATAATACAGCTCATTGAAATAAATCTCGTCAATATCTGACCTTTCTACTTTTATGAATAATACCTCCATTTTGTGTAGATGCAATCACTGTCCTTGCCACATGTTTTGAAGCAGATATGGGTAGCACATTCCTGTAAGGGACATTTTCCCGTTGGCGAAAGTATATGTTAACTTCTCAATATACATTAGCCTTCATTAAATCCTGCATAATTATAAATAAAATGTTCAGTTTCTAAAGATAGCTTTTAAAATCCGTAATTTTTACGAAAATTATCTGAAGTGCCTTGTACGTAACTATGTCTTATGTTTTAGTCAACAGTTTCAGTATAAAATGGCAATCAATCAAGAAGCAGTTGAAGACAACTAAAACATTCTGCTCCATAATATGTAGTTAGAATTAGCAGCCACAGCTGAAATGCAAATGAGCGCTCTTGTCAGAAACCTCACAGTCATCTGTCCTTTCCTCAAACACCGCGGTGAAGAGAGTTTATAATCTGCCATTCTGTTTATCTAACAATAAGCAAAAGTCTTTCGTGTGGAATATGGTGGGAGAATGAATGCCTTTCCGCTCTCTTTCAACCCTTCTTTCGCAGTTCAGCAGGAACAGCCTGTTAGACCCAGGAAAATTACTGTCTCTGTAGCAAAATATATACACACAAAAACTTGAGAATTAAGGTAACTACTAAAAAGTAGATGTCGAAATTATTAATCGTTACAATATTTTAAAATATTCTGAAAAAATAATTGAATAACTAATGACGTATTGTTATCTGATATAATAAGCGTGATCTCAGTTTCGTCCAAGCAGAAAAACAAAAGCAAATAAGCGAAATGTTTCAAAAAACTAACATAAATGTTGCAGCTTTTAGAAAAGAAGTTGCTGGAAATTGAACATTTCGACCTAAGTGACAGAAATGACGCTAACAGCGTTGAAAGCTGATCAAAATCTCTTATCCATCAGCCACAGCTCAATTTGGAAACAGTAACACCCAGCAGCCAAAGATTAGGTTTGTTGGTTCTTCCTACATCTGCTGAGATATCTAAATGATACATATGTCCCACAAAGTCTTTCATATCCTCGTGAGGAATACTAGAAAATTAACTGCGTTTTAAGGCACAACATACACCGTGTTAATTTATATAAGTTATTTCCCGCCCTCCGATTGAGCTCGAATGACGTCATAGTTGACTGGTGAGTGTATCATGAAATCGTAGTGCTATCTACGGAGAAGAAATGATAATTTTTGCGGAGCAGTAAGCAAATTACAGCGCTCTCAGTGTGCTTGCCCTGCTAAATAATACAACCAGCTTCCCCTGGATATGAACACAGACCACCGTGACTTCATGGTTGAATACAATTTTCGTACCAGCATTAAAATTGGTGCGACATATAAATATAATTTATACCGCTGCATAGATGAGTTTATGGGAAGTCCCTCGGAGCGAATGTTGTCAAAAGTGTCCAGGTAACGTCAAATTGACATACTTTTGTTTGTAACATAAACATCTTACGTTTTATCAGTACACGATATAATGTTTGTCATTCTCACGCTTAATTCAAATGTCTATTAATGTTGTTATCCTTATGTCTTTTAAAACCAATGGGTGCATCAAACATTTCCAAGATACAGGTTCAGTTACTCTCAAAAACAAAGACACTGGACGCTATAAAGTAACTGGTCCCAATTTAGAAGCAATAAATAATGTTATGACAGAAAGGCCTTAGCACACCTTCTCACAATACAGACAGTGTTTAAGGGGAAGAGAGAGAGGAAATACAAGAAAATGGACACATGAGATTATGTACTAGAGATATTTTCTTGTTTAGATTTGGATAAAAGCTCTGTACATATTGTAACACCAATTTATGTTTCATTCCTAGAACATGTTCTACTAATTTTCTGGTTTGTAATGAAGCTACATCGTGAGAAAACTGTTGGGTGACAGAAAAGAATTGAAATCAAATTGAAATATTTGTATTTTATGTGACGGTTTTAAAATATGCGTATATGTCTACTATAACAGAAAAACAGATGTTAATTGTGAAATAAGTGTTCACTGACTAATCATTTCGT
>CM060951.1:188217585-188264743 GCA_030765055.1 Mantis religiosa
AAGCTGTGTCCATTGCTACAGAAGAAATCACAGCTTGGTTTGGAGGCTCAATATTGATCTACAAGTCTCTTATACGCCCCATAATTTCTTACACTGCTCCTGTATGAGGTGCACCCAGCAAAACCCACATTCATCGACATCAGGCGATACAAAACAAATTTCTCCGCAGTATTACAAAGGCTCCATGGTTCATTAGAAATGGTCAACTCCATCAGGAACTTGTTATTCTTCCCATACATCTGTACTTCAAATTAATATCAGACATTCTTCGTTAGATTATCCGAAGTATCAGGCGCTGTAACCTATGACATTGGAGGACGAAACTTCGAACGGACCAGATTGAAAAGAAAACTGCCTCAAGACATCCAACTCACTGAATCAGAAGATAACGACTTTTCTCTCTAATTCAAAGTATATCGTCTATTTTTCTCATAACACCACTGATCATAATCTAGCCTCGCACACCTAACCTCACTTTTCAATCGGTATCCATCTTATTTAATGTTATTGTATGTGTTAGTTATCCTGTTATATACTTGGTCTTTTATTATCTTTCATTGTGTTCTTAATTGTTTGTTTATATTATGAATTTATCACCTATTGTATATGTTAGCGGACTTTAATTCCTCAGTTGTTAATTTGTATGTAGTATTTATATAATTTAACAATGGCTTGTATAGCAATACTGCTGATCAGCCAGATAATAAAAAAATAACAATAAAAAGAAAGAGGGAAGGAGAGGGGGAAATAGAGGCTAGTTTTAAGCAATGTTTAGTATTGCAAAGCGAAGAAATGAGACTAAGTTATACGGAGGGAAGCGTATTCTACTCCGCTAGTGAACATTATGGTCCACTGCTACCCCGCTTCGAATCAGCAAGAATCGATTCATAACATACCTACTTCAGAACATCTTCCCCATATGGAGTCATCACGTGATAGGAACTGGTCTCACTTTAGTGGTGTGTACACCTTAGTGGCAATGTCAATCTAATTACAAAATGGACTGTAAGTTGGCGTCACAAAACAGAAGCATCATATAGTGCTGCACGTCAAGCAGGCCACGCCATGGCTCAGTGGTTAGACCGCTTGGCTCTCACCAAGGCGGCCCGGGTTCGATCCTAGGCGACCGCAAAGGTGGACAACACGGCGTTGGGTGGGTTTTCTCCGGCACCTCCGGTTTCCCCCGCCATTCCACCGGTGCTCCATCTTCATCTCATGCATCATCAGTGTCACCGCCTGCGGTGCCGTATGTAGGAAAAGCGGGCGTTAAACACTACACATTTGCACGTCAAGCACTTGCCTACCTTTGATGTTCAATGGCCTAGGAGTCTGGAGTTTGAGTTCTGCCTCTCTACAGTCGCGTTCTCTGGAACATGGGTGCATCTGTGTATGAGTATGTGCATATGTCAGTATTAATGGTCCTGAGAAAAAGATTAAATCCGAGAAAATACTATAAAATAAAGATAATTTCAGGTACCTGGAGTTCCACAGAGTGGATGTCTAAACTGTAATCCCTGCTTCTCGTCAGATTTTATTTTGGGTAAGGATGCTATGTGCTCCTCAAAATGCTTGAGGAGATTATTCATCCTTTCTACAGCTGATATTACGCTCGGTAATTGTTGACTTTTCTCATTATAAAACTGCTTAAGGTTGAAAACCAGCGCCGATAAGAGTGCTTGTATGTCGGTACCTTGTCGTTCTGGAAGAGACGGTATACTTGTTAGGATAATGTTTCCTTGGCGATGAGCGTGAGAGATTAAGAGTGCAACTTTTTCTTCAGATCGGCTAGGTTTCTTATTGCATGTGCTGATCTGTGCAACTGTGTACGTATCTTTAACAAGGATAAAGAATTCCACCATTCTGTACACGCGATGCAAATACACCTGTTCATGTGATAGGCATGAACTTGCCTGTGAACTCGCGTGATGTTACATAGTACTCCACCAATTTAATACCTGTCACGGATTCAACATGCAGGCGGCATCTTTAAGATATTTTTTATTTACATGTGTTTAGCTTCCGCAGGCAACTCTGTATCAAGGTAGAGAGTTTTATAAAAGTAATCTGAGACCTTGCAGTTGGGTCATGAAGGTACGAACTACCGGATTTATGTATCACAACATATTTTATGTGCAAATTGGAATGGCATCCAGCTCTATAGCGGCCAGGAGTAAAAGCGCTGCCAACATGAGTTCTTTAACTATTGAATTGCCTGCACTTAGTTGTACTAAAACAACAAATCAGAGGTATTTGTCCACTGCAGAGCATACCTGAGAGATCACGTGATTCTGTTTGCACACCTGATGTGCTAAACCAACCTAGCTGACAGTAGTAGCAGGTGTCTGTCTCTCCAACCTGCCCTCAGGATAAACCTGAGAGATCATATGATTCTGCTGCCCTACTAAATCAAGAGGAACTTAATCATTAGGAATAAACATGCTCGCCACCACATCCGGCTCCAAGTACCCAGTTATATTAGATGACAGTTCAACAACACCTGCGAATAATTCTGACCTCAAAAGGACCTCCGAAACACTTCGAGGCAAGGAACAAGTAACTAAATTTCTGCCCAAGTTTCGGGCAAGGTAGCGACAATTACGATTCTCTGCTTCCAGCTAAACCTCAGTGGTAGAAACCCCAAATGAATATAATTGCGTCACACACATGTGCAATTGACAGAATTACTTACTGTCAATAAACTATAACCTTTTTAATAAGTAGCGAGATGAAGAAAAAAGAACAACTCTATTAAAAATGAAGTTAAAGGACGACATTAGGTAAGTCAAACTTAATTTAAGAGCTGACCCCCTTATTGATCCTATGGAATAATTAATTACACTGGGCAACAAAAAACAAATTTTTGAATGTTTCCAGTACTTCATGAGTCAATCCTTACTAATTTTGGGTTGAGAAAAACGAATGTGACAACAAAAATTTTTACTTAACTCTAGTTTCTGTGATATACACTAGCCCTTTCACCGAAGTTAAAATGCCCCAAACCGATATGGACCTGCGCATACATGCATTTAATGCTCATTCAACGCCAATTGTTTTAATCTTGCTATTTTACAATAAATTTAAATTAGTTCTATATGGGATGTAAACATACCCTTAAAGGTTTCTTTTTGAATTGTACACCTCCAAACCTGGATAAACACCCAAGGGCACATCTGCAGATTCACACCAAATAATATTGGTTTCCTTGCAAACTTCTTTTTCGCAACACACTACACATTTTCGAAATGGTTACGACTTTTTTGGTTGTGGGTGTTATCCTTTTAGGAAAGTGTATTCTCTCAAGTATGAGGGGTGATGTTGTGGTGAATTTCTTACCCCTTACCTCTGAGTATTATAATACTCAATTAGGTTACGAGCTATTTATACTCGCAAGTACAGGTAGATGAATGTCTTGCATGAATTTACAGCTCTGAAAATTACTAAACAATTCTGCATGATTACATCCAGTGGTATAAAAATACATTTTTTTACCATTTAACTGTTTTTCATAAACAGGGATAGCTAGTAATAGCTGATCCACATCACCATATTTGACCCGGCACTTCCCCCAAACAAGTTAGTTAGTTACTAACACTCCCCACATGGCAACCTTGGCCTTCGGGGTAACCTCACCCCACCAAGTGATGACCGGACCCATTTCTCAGGTGGAGGCACCCAGAGGGCGGTGTCCATTACCTCCGATGATAGGGTGATAGTGAAGATGGCGGTGAGGTGAGAGGACCTACAGTTTTTACCGTGGACTCCGAACCACGTTGGGCATAGGGGACACTTCACGTGTGCTAGACAGAGGTGAAGGCGTGGATAGGGCCGACTTAAAATCGCCAACCCCAGAGCCGGGAATCGAACTCGGGACCCTTAGAACGGGAGCCGCGAACGAAACCACCGCGCTACCCCGGCGCCCCCTTCCCCCAAACAATGGAGTAGCTAACATGCCATCTGTAGACCAGTACACGTCACTGCTACCTATATCCTATACATCTCCTTCATAATCACACAACAAATCTTCCAGATTTTCTACAGTAGTATCAGAAGCCTGTATACATCATACGCAAGCTAATTTATTTGCTACATTATGGGGATAAGCCATGGTTAACATTGAAATTTAGCAATTTCAAATGTGCCATTCATTTAGCTCTTGCTAGCTATAAGAAATCACTCTGAACACAGAGAGAGTATAAATAACTAAAATACAGAGCGAAAACAGCTGCATAAGACTACCAGAAACCTTGTTTGAGAAACACTGTAATAACAGATGCTGACAGAGAGTTTCCTTTCCAGCGTGTGTGTAACGCAACATATATCCGTAATATGACTATCGCTTAGTGTAGCATAAATAAACTAAACATAAACCGGAGAAGTCGCTTGCGTAGCTATACATACATTCGTTCGTATACACACAAAACAAAATGATTGAAATATTAGACGCGTTCGGCACAAAGAATAGTTTTTGCTACAGTGAAACAAAGTAGTGAAATTTCAACGATTTATTAATGTAGTCTCTACTTTATTGTTACTGTAGATTTATACTGCCGTTAATGAGTTTTAAACCAGTTTTTGTTTCGTTTAAATAACTTAATAAATGCGGAAGTTACGGAATTGTATTTATGATGCATTTTTACAGCATTTAACAATTTAAATGTCTTGTTCTGTTTATTGGGTATCCGTTTCCGGCCCCTGAAGGGTTTAAATGGCCATCGGCGAAGCGGCTAGATAGAATTATTTCATATTAACGGGTTAAGAGCAAAACATACATTTTAATTAAATATGCTAACAACATTGAAAGTGCATTTGATTTTTTAAAAATGGTGGCTGCATTCTAAAGGTTCTAAATTGCTGGAAGAATACCTCGCAGATGGTCGTGTCTGAAGTGAATCATATGGTGACTTCATGAGATCGTCGTCTTTTAACTTGCCTCTTGTACGGGAGTGCGGGAGCATCCCTACATAAAGACCAACAGTAATCTGTAAGCATTGGTTCATTCCAAAGGCCCTGATATCTTAATTTCATAACCGAAATGTCCTGATGGAATCTTTCTCCACTTTCATCACTTACAGCTCCACAACTAGGAGGGAAAAAGTCTAGGTGGAAGTGGAGAAAATGGATCTTAAGGAATATGTTACATCTAAGGTTATGGTACCTTTGCAGGAGCACTGCCACCAAATACGTGTACTTATCATCTCTTATGTTGCCTTAAAATCCACGAGCAAACTCCCTTGAAGGCTTCTCAAGCTTCCTTTTCTTTCCCCTTCAGAACTTGTTCAAATGCAGAATCCTTTACAAGTTCTCGAATTTGTGACCCAACAAAAATGCCTTCCTTAACTTTTGCATCACTTAATTTTGGAAATTTCTCTTTAATGTACTTAAACGCCCTTCTTTCTTGGTTCATAACTGTGACACATTTTTTTCATGAAACCCAGGTTGATATTCAGTGGGGGGGGGGCAGAACATCTTTTGGGTCCACGAGAGGCTTGATGACGGCATTTTTCTCAGTAATATTAAGATTTCTTGCAGGCCATTCTTCTTTAATATAATGCAATTTCCTATTTTGAAAATGTTGACACTGAATTGTCACTTTATCACCACAGCAAGAGCTAATCTGCCATATTTATGGCGATTTTTTAATTCAGCAGATGGAAATACATTTAAATTGACTATTTTTGAGCCCGAAACATTTTCATTGTTGCCCAGTGTTATTTATCCTTGCTCTGACAAATTTCAAAAGAATTCTACAATGGACCTTATTTTATTACCGTTCCCAGAATGCGCTTTTGCATTCTTTCTTGATCCAACGAGCCTACAAAATACAAATTTCAGTAATTGCTGCCCCTTTGCGACGTTACGTTGCATATTTAAAAGATAGAAAATGCTTAACATGCATTTGGAGGAGTTGCAACCTATACCAAGGATGCTGTGCCACATTGACAAAAATGCCCAAATAGAAACGTTTGCAACATCCGTGTTCTTCAAATCCGGAATGTTTGGTTTTTTGTTATTATTATTATTATTATTATTATTATTATTATTATTATTATTATTATTATTATTATTATTATTATTATTATTATTATTATTATTATTATTATTATTATTATTATTATTATTATTATTATTATTATTATTATTATTATTATTATTATTATTAGTATTAGTATTAGTATTAGTATTAGTATTAGTATTAGTATTAGTATTAGTATTAGTATTAGTATTAGTATTAGTATTAGTATTAGTATTAGTATTAGTATTAGTATTAGTATTAGTATTAGTATTAGTATTAGTATTAGTATTAGTATTAGTATTAGTATTAGTATTAGTATTATTGTTATTATTATTGTTATTATTATTTTGTAATTTACGTCCTCCAACGTTGTCATATCGGACGATGAATGGAATGGGTGAAATGATGCTGAAATGAGCCCACGGTCCATAGAGTTTAGAGTTTCCCGACATTCGTCTTTCACGATAAGGGAAACTCCCGGAAAAAACCTTATCCAGGTAACTCATCCTGACCGAGATTTGAACTTGGGACCTCTTGAACGTGAGGCAGATACGGCACCATCTACGTTACCGAGGCGGGCATTTTGTTTGTGCAACATTAATGTACCAATGTTCTCTAGTCATCAATGCTGATGAATTTGATATCTCGACTAGACAAAACCTTTGTTATTTTGGTGGATTTTAATAGTCATAATTTGTTATAGGTAAGTAAACATGCTGCTGCTTGGTGCTTGTATAAAATCACGATCTAGTTATTTTAAATTCATTAAGCCCAACTTATTTCAACATTGATCACAATAGCTACAGCAATATTGATCTTATAACAGTGTGAAGCAGCGGTTATGTCCAAGAAGCTCGACGCAGTCGGAACAGTAAACAAGTTAAGCCGTGAGTTCGCTCAGTTCAAAAGTGATAAACGCTATCGCCAGAGAACTAAAAACTCTGGATATTTCCACACTTCGAATGTTCTGGAACGTTCAGCAACTATATAAGCAAGCACTCTTGCGAATCGACACGGTGAGTACATCAGTGGGTACGTTAGTCAGCGAGTGCAGCGGAAAGTGCTGTTCTTCGAGGAAGATTTTGACGTCTGTATTTAGGTGCAGTTGCCCGCCTCGGTAGCGTAGATGGTAGCATGTCTGCCTCACGTTCACGTTCAAGAGGTCCCGAGTTCGAATCTCAGTTAGGGTGAGCTACCTGGATAAGTTTTTTCCGGGGTTTTCCCTTATTCTAAAAGACGAATGTTGGGTAGCTCTAAGCTCCATAGACCCCGGACACATTTGAGCATCATTTCACCCATTTCATTCATCGTCCGATATGACTTAACGTTGGAAGACCCCCCCCCCCAAAAATGCAGTTATCTAGTACTGACACTGCATAGAATTTGAGACATCTTGTTTTCAAGTTAACCGTCCGAAAGAAGGGGCCACCGCGGGTATTCCGTTACGCTGCTACGTCAACACAAGAAGTGAAGTGAATGTCGCGGAGCAAAGTGAAATGACAGTGTATGCTGAACTAGTTGCAGATACTGAACTTCACAGAGTGAGCTAAGCGAACTCTCAACTAAAATTGAACGTAATATTGACAGTTAAAAGTGCATGCAGTGACAGTTCGGAAAAACGGGCCGTCACAACAAATATTGCAACAATATTTCACTAGACTTCACTGGTCGGTACCAACTTACACTCAGGGGAGCGATCATTTTCCAATTTATTCCCTGAAGTGAAAGACATTGGGTTGTTCTTTGCTGCATGCCTAATCCAAAAATTGGCTATAAAATATGCAGTATTTATGTTATTACACTGGTCCAGTAACAGTATTAAACAACACGGAATCCCGCATACGTAATTTAGTTTTTAAAAAGGGACGAAGCTCTTTCTTTTCCTGGCATTTGACATTCCACACACACACAGCCACCACCTTGTAAAATCCGCTAAGATGTTTGAAAGCTATTAAGTGGCAACTAGTAAGAAACCATTAATACTAAAGCAGTTCATTAAGCTAAAAAATACTGATTACAATTTATTTGCTTCTTATTTATTTTAATTAAATTAAGGAAGATTGATAATTCAATACTTTTTGAATGCAAATCAAATGTTATAATTAACTACAACCCTTATTATGATGCTCATTCTAAAGAACCTTGATTTCATTTGAAATTATTAATTTATTTTCAGTTTAATGTCTTCTGATGGAACGCAATAGTAGCTAACGAATATTTAAGGTTTGGAATAAAAATCTTGCATATATAGACCGGCATTCCAAAATCTAAGAGCAGTTACTGCTCGAATGACCATTGACTCCCTTCTATAGAGCAAGAAGATCATTTCGTTATTCAATACCTCGATACTTCATTATTAAAATACTTCAAAACTTCGTTTTCACTCTGAGTTTTGGAAGAATTATTCTATTTCTCCAACTATCCACATCCAAATAAACCTGTAAATATGGAGATATTCACAAGGTTCTTCAGAGCTTTCACTCTAGTTTTTAAATGTGTATCTTTAACTGCCAACAACTTGTCTTCGGACGTAGCTCCATATGAGCTCTAGAGCCTTTAGGTCATAATTTATATTGGTAGAATATATATTCACCGTTTTGGGGGCTTTACTTTTTCAAATTTATATGGTTATAATATAATACATTAGCAACTTTAAATTACTATTTCGAAGCATAATAAAAATATACATAGTAAATTTGACATTTTTATGTTTGTTATTTAATTACGTTTTAAAGTTATATAATTCTTAGAAAGTGGAAAAAGATTTTAGTATGTAATAATAAATAATGTAATAATAAAATAAATGTAAAAATTAAATGTCCTGTCTGCCCAGACTATAACATACTTTCCTTTTTTGTACATTTAGAACTGTTTAAGATGTTCAAATACTGGTTCTCAAGTGTCCATAAATTCGAGATAGCACAGTACCTGATGGGTAGACAGCCCAGCATCTTTTCTGAGCGTTGTTCTTAAGTGAATATAGGAGTATGAACGATAAGGGAAATAACCAAGAAAACAATCTAGCATCTGTTCTAAAGACTCATAATATAAATAAGAATACTTTCCAAATATTGAAAATTATTTCCTGGACACATATCATATACTTGAGGATATTTGCATTTACATTCCTCCCATTCCCTCTCTCAGTAGAAGCTGGTGCACATGGACAATACCACGTTTAACAAAATGTGTCTACTTCATTAATTGTACCTGGAGGCTATGCCATTTAGCAACACATATAAACGTTCAAATCAGATTCACATTTCAAAATTTTACAACAGAAATAAACAACCAGTGTTGTACTTCGTTTGCATAGACTCTAAAGTAACTTGAAACTTTAAAGCAGGCCAATAATATTCTGATATGGCGATAACAAAAATATCTTTTCGTTGAAGAAAGGAAATGAAGCTTCGATTTTGAGCTTTTTCCGGATGTAATATCTTTATCTTTGAACTAGAACATTGCATTTTTTTATTTTAGCTTTGTAATGGAAGTTTTAAAGAAGCAACACAGCATTATATAATTATATCTTGAAACAGGTATGCCCAGCATTATTCTAAAACAAAAGAGGTCTCTTTCAATGTTTCAGAGTAGTTGCAGAATTTGTTTTAAAAGCAGCCACTATTTCGGAATGCAGTCATAACATCATTGCTAGTTATATTCTGAAATTTGACGCACAGAGACACATACACACAAACACACACCACACGTACACACGTGTTATATATGTCACCGCGGCGCGAATAGCTACCGGTCGCCCTGCTATCTGGTCTTAGGTGCGACTAATGGCCAGTCTTTAACAGAACAATAACCACCATCCCTGCTCCTAAACATTCTTTTTGGTCGATCGAGTATTTTCCTTTTCCAAAAGTTTGCGTTTGGGCTGTATTTAAGCAGTTGGCTAATGCCAGATAATATACAGTTGACAGAGTTCGGTTCAATGCAGTAAGTAGTACCGGATGCAGTTCATTGTGAGTTTTAACTCAGCAGTTTAGTTATTTCTTTATCAGATCATCTTTGTTTTGTTCCGAGTGTGTACAACAGCGTCCCGAGTGTGACATTTGCACTACGGCAAGCACCTAACTGATGAATAAGGTGTGTATAGTCATTTGTTTTCTCGCTTGTTACGATATTAAACCTCACCTGACTTTTATTGCTGGATTAAATTAAAAAGCTAGTTTTAGTGCCTTATCCAACAACACTACACAGTCTTAGTACTTCCTTCGATAGTAAATTAGAACATTGCAAAAGCCCAGTGTATGTTGCTGTGCGTAGTATCACAAAAAGAATAGTACACTTGAGATAAATGTAATCCCAATGCATTCTGGATATGAAAATTAAATCGCACTGTTTGGATAACAAAGTGATGTATCCGGTTCACTTCTACTCCGTATTACAAATTCATACGCTTTTAAACTTTGAAGGACCGCTGTACAGTATTTTTCAAAACATGACGGCCTCACCTCTCACCCATGCAAAGCCACAGAGCTTTGTTTTACGAGGTTTGCGGTTCAAAGTTAACCTCACAGTCCAGCCCAGCCCAGCCCAAGTGTTTGGTTGTTCTAATCCTGTGGGGGCATGATTCTTGGGTGTACATAAATGTACATTTAAGATTAAATTTATTTTTCTTTGTGACAACGAATAGAAAACCCATTTTTGCTCACCTTGTTTTGACTGTGGAGATTCGATTCTATCTCCATCCTTCGTTTATAGTACTATATTACATAGATATTACTGGCAATGATGATACGTAGTTGCTGCCCTTAGAAAAGTAATAACTTGCAGCTTATATTTAGCTTCTCTATGAGTTAAATTCTAAGTAAACAAAAAGAAAATGAAGATCCAGGTAAAATTCGATTATTACACATATTGAATGATTGGAAAAACATATAGTTAATATAGTTCATGCATATATGTACCTGCAGTAAAATAGCCAGGTAGCAGGTTTACCTGAACTGATAGCACGAAATTCCACTTGCACCATAGTTATATTAGTAAATTGATACATTTTAGTTAATTGATCAAAATTAATCATTTCTCCACACTAGCCGTTTATAGGCTAAGGTTTTTGATAGAGTCAACATGAAAAATTCAATGCCATGGCCGGGATTGGAACCAAAGATCTCCTGGTTTCCTTCCAGTCGCTCTTAACCTTTGAGCTACCGTGCCCAACGTGCCGTCCAGACACTACGAGTCAAATGGAGAATTTAGTGTCTGGACGGCACGTTGGGCACGGTAGCTCAAAGGTTAAGAGCGACTGGAAGGAAACCAGGAGATCCGTGGTTCCAATCCCGGCCATGGCATTGAATTTTTCATGTTGACTCTATCAAAAACCTTAGCCTATAAACGGCTAGTGTGGAGAAATGACTAAATTCAATCAATTAACTAAAATAAAAACAGTTAAATGATGAAGCCTGGGACTCAAATACTTACGATATTAAGTCGCCACAAACGGTGTATCTCGGATGCGAGAGCCCCTAGTGGTCTACCGGGGAAACATGAGTCAAATGGAGAATTTAGTGTCTGGACGGCACGTTGGCCATGGTAGCTCAAAGGTTATGAGCTACTGGATGGAAACCAGGAGATCCGTGGTTCAAATCCCGGGCATGGCATTGAATTTTTCATGTTGACTCTATCAAAAATTGATACATATTTAAGTTAATCGTAATTAATTTTCATAATTACATTAGGAGTTATCGCATGTTTTTCACTATTGTTTACGTAACCTAGCACCTATCGCAATGACGTACACATTAGTTAAGAAGGTCCAGGATACTATAAAGTTGATTCAACAACACATATACTCCTGCCGTCCTAAGAAGCACACTGTTCCTGTGAGCAATTCCGCGAACAATACCTACAAAACAAAACCTACTAGTAAGATACTCTTGTGCATACAGTTTGTTATAATGTAATATGGCGTAACACATGGGCAAATTTGTCACTGCCGTCTGTTACGTTTGTGCACGTAGACGCGGAGTAATACAAAAAATGTGTTTCTTACGACGGATGCAGTATAAACTAAATATTACCAAAGCTGAAGGAAATACAGCAAATATGCATTTGGTGCGCTGTTTCTCACCCTCTTAATGAGGATCACCTTTTGTTTGCTAATAGTTATTGCGCAGTGGCTGGTGGGAGGCCCTAGTCGGAGGTCTATTTTGAACAGAAAAAAGAAAATCGCATAAGCCGTATTTTATACGTTTATTTGGGCTTGAAACACATTTTCCGTGAGCTGACCGGCAGTTTTCGGTTTGAATAAGAATATAGAAACGTCTTACTTGTTCCGTTCCAGTACATAACACACAGATTCTTTCTTTCCCCTTCTGTTCTACCCTCACGCCTAGTGATATCGCACAGACCGAGGAGGACAAGGGGCGGGATTAGTAGAAATGACCGTTGTAGGAACCTATAGCCCATTAGGGGTGGAGGCGGATAGGAATCTTATTATCCATCCCCTTCTAGCCTCTTTGCCACAGCAGGGAAATCCGCTCCCTACATGCAGACAATTCATATGTTGCCACAAACATGCAGCAATTTGAGCAGTATTGTAGTCCACGCTGGTCCATTATTGCAGTTTAATGGACTATTCAAGTTTAATATTATTTTTGATAACCAGGGTCAGGATTCTAATGACATGACATTGCATTCAGCATTCAATTCAATAATTCTTTCATGTCATTTTGCCTTTTAGGACAATTTTTTGTTTTCCATTTTGTTCATTATTCTATAATTTGATTTTTGTACTTCGACTCACATTCGGTATATAAATAGTTTACATTACAGACATTTTGCGGAAGGATAAATTTTAAACGTAAATTAATCAAGTAAGAAAAAAGAGCAACTTTGTTACATTTGTTGCATCCTTTGTTTTGAGAAAAATCATAATCCTACTTATTTTAGTCTGTAAAATCCGTTGATTCGAGGAGTGCTATTGTTAGTTATGAATTGCGTTGTGAATTGAATGAGGGAAGTTGTTTTCTCCTTTTTCCGTTAATGAGGGCATACACTTAGATTGGCAATGAATTCTGAGTCCTTAAAAGAGGTAAGGCTACAATTTTGTAAGACCTGTGTTTTTTTTTTTTTTTTTTTTTAACTTTCTTTTCAGATTCTTCAAAGAAATAATGGGACACATTTAAATAATGTTTTAAATTATGTTCTTGTTATTCTTATCCTTTGTTCCTATTTGTATGCCAGTGTATATACACTGTTCAGTGAGGTCTACCCGAATGTCCAATGACTCCGGCCTCTGTTACCCGGAAGCGATAGAAAACTCCGGGGGTCTTTCCTTGGAGCGATACATTGAGTCTAAAAAGCCCCCCATCGATAACAGCGTCAAGACGCGCGTCAACCCTGCAGGGAAGACCACCGAATAAGTTCGGTAGGGCCGCCTGGTGATCTAGCACACCTTCTACTAGCTCTGTAGGCTAGTACCCGGGACCTTTTAGGTAACCCTCTGCCCCCTCCGGGCGACCGAAGCTTGACTGGAGGTACCCGATTTCCTGTGGGTAACGGGAACACACTGCCCCCTCGAGTCCAACCCAATCCAGACAACTCCTATTAAGGGAGGGGCTCCAATGTTCGGCCCGAGGTTCCTCTAGTAACGTCAGAGGTACCACGAGTGCTAAGGGTCCGCAGCGCTCGCACTAAAGCAGTTGAAGCGGATGCCAGTGTATACACGTTAATGTTAATGTCAGAGGTTCTACTCCCATTAGTCCTGGATCCGTAGGACCAAGATCCTGGGCCTCCTTCGACCAGAGAGTTACCGAGCTGTCCCAAAAGGGCACCTGGCGCCTCCGTGGGGCTTTCCATAGGCCAAGACCTAGAGACTTAACATGCCCCCCCATCTGGTCCTGTGGATTCAAGACGGGATGGAAGTGGATACGCCACTTAGGGTAGCCAACTCCGAAATGGGAAGCCTAACGATATGACCTCGGTAGGGCCACCTGATGTTCTAGCACACCTACTAGCTATGCTGACTAGTACGCGGGAATGTTAATGGCTTCCCTCAACCCCGTCCGGAGACGTACCCGATCACCCACGGGTATCGGGAACTACTGGCCCCTCGAGTCCAACCCAATCCGAACAACTCCCAATCAGGGAGCGGCTCGAATTTTTGGCCCGAGGTTCCTCTAGTAACGTCAGAAGTACCACGAGTGCCAAGGGTCCGCAGCGCGCGCACCACGGCAGCTGAAGGGGACGGATCCCCTCCCCTACTGGGTGCCAGCGTATACAGCAATTTATGCTAAGTGAACACTAATTTTAATAGATTAAACAATCCAAAGCAAAATCAAACATAGATACAAGAGGCAAATAGATTGGCCAGGTTTTTGAATGTTTGCAACTTAAGCTGCAGATATGCCTCCTACTTTCTCTACAGCCTATATAGTAGATAAAAGGGTATTGCCTTCCACCCAAAAACTTGATATCAAGAGTCCTTTTATCCTGTATTCTCGGAATCTCCATGCTCCTATAAGACAACTTGGATTAAAATTTCTGCAAATATTTATTTCGATTGACGCGAAGAGATGAGGAATAAACGTTTGTAATAATGTTGTGATAGCAACATATCAGACCTTTTCACTTCATCTCATCCTCGTACTAGGCCACGCCGTGGCTCAGTGGTTAGGCCGCTTGGCTCTCACCAAGGCGGCCCGGGTTCGATCCCAGGCGACCGCAAAGTGAGATTTGTGGTGGACAACACGGCGCTGGGGCGGGTTTTCTCCGGGATATCCGGTTTCCCCCGCCATCTCATTCCACCGGTGCTCCGTCGTCATCTCATGTATCACCAGTGACATCGCCTGCGGTGCCGTATGTAGTAAAAGCGGGCGTTAAACACTGCACGTCATCCTTGTACTACATTAAAACCCCCGTTGTTATTGGAATTCCGCATAATTCAAATGTTTAATGTTGTAGCATATAAAGTGTTTGTTATTACCAATATAAATACGAAAGCGAATACGGAAATACCGTAAAATACTTATAATATTTCCTTAGGGAAGTGAATTGAAAAGAAACTTTCTATAGGCCTTTCAGAGGTGGAAAATAAATTTGTTTAGAGTTATCGAAAACAGTACTTTATAATTATCTCATTATTTCGTAAATATTATTTATTTTTATAGGTTGTTATAGTTTTTGGATTTTGTTTGGGCGTTTTATTAGGTTTCCTCCCTTTTTGTGACAGGACAGAAATTTGAAATGGCTTCTAGATGTTAGCAAAGTGATCACTTAAGCTAAAATTAAATAATGCAAAGTCAGGAATCCATTCTTGCCAGTATCACTGTTCTCAGAAACATTAAAGTTATGTTTTGTGTTGGTGAGGTGAGACTAATGTATGACATCGTCAACGGACTTTCCAAGCATACAGAAGCTGCACCCGGAAGTCAACTGCTCACATTGTAAGCCATTGTACACTTTATACACTTTACTTAGTTATTGGCCCATTAGTGACCTTTCCTATTGAAAGGGTGCCCGCCTTGGTAGCGTGGTGGTAGCGTGTCTGCTTCACGTTCAAGAGGTCCCGAGTTCGAATCTCGGTCAGGGTGAGTTACCTGGATAAGGTTTTTCCAGGGTTTTCCCTTATCCTGAAAGATGGATGTCAGGTAACTCTAAGCTCTATGGACCCTGGGCTCATTTAAGCATTATTTCAGCCATTCCATTCATCGTCTGATATGACTTAACTTTGGAGGACGTAAATTACACAAAAAAGTAATGTTGAAGGGACAGTGTAACGTAATATGTGTCATGGAGAATAATTGAGAAGTGACTTTTTAATCCGTTAAAATTTGGGGTAAATCCAATACTTAAAGTATGTCAATGGACAAATCCGGCTGCAGCTCAAAGTATAGTGTACATTTTAAGCGAGAAATCGAAATGACGACTTTCTGTGGAACAACAGTGAAGACAATGGCCTCGTTAACATTAAAGTACTGCACTAAAATATATGTGGAAGACTTCAGTGCTATTGATCTTTACAACGCTTCCGGCTGACGTTTTATTTCCAGAAATACCAAAAACAGCAGCAATTAGTTCATTGGTTATAGTAACAAAAGTGATAAACAGAAAACAAAACAAAGGTCATTAAAACATAAAATTTGTACCATAAAGGTACTCGTAGTGTTAGCCGTTTTCGAAATATTTCACTTTTGATGGAAATCTTGGCATTCTTGCCTTCTCCCCGCCATTTTTTGCAAATCTCTTTTCATCTATTAGCTTGTTATCACGAATAAACATTTGAATATGATTTCCGCGTATTGGAACTGAGCACATCTTGCTTAACCTAAAGAAGTGCTGATCTCATTAAGGGACATAGACGTACTACCAAAAACTTGGTCTGAATTTTCCATTACCTATAATTTTTCCAAATGGTAAGTCATTTGATTCTTTCTTCTGTGTTTTTGTTTATTTTATTTTTTGGAAGCGGATTGTTTAGGTTGTCAAGAACCGTTTAGCCACCAGGATGTTCATGTTTCTATTAAATTCACACACACAAACGCGCATTTACTGTCTCGGTTATACTTGCAGACTCTATGGATGGTGAATAACTCTGGTTAAAGAAAAATTCTCACCCTCCAATCGGGAATCGGATCCAGGACCCGTGGTTCCTCCTGGTTATACAAAAAGAACAGAATTTCAATACAAACTCCAAAAAGTATCCGACTATGGCTAAAGTATAACATAATCCCATTTTGCTATCATACCTACATCGAAGTATCTAACAAAAGCATTTCTACAAATATTAATCTCAATTAAAACCCAGAACATAGAATAGTACTGTTCTTTAAAATTACATTGTTGAATTAGTAGAGGAAGGCATGTTAAATGTAATTCATCATGTTTTTAGAAGAAGATTTATGTGTACGTTATCTGTGAACAACTTAGGTAAATAAAAATGAAGTAATCAAATTAGATATTTTAATTTGTCTTCCAAGGACGCGACATAGAGATTAATTTTAAAAGAAATATCATCTTACCTGAAAATTCTTTCGATATTTTACTTTTCTCTAAAATTCGAATTTTATTTTATACCATATGGTTTGTTTTCCAACATTTCAGAAACAATTATTTGGCAAATTCCAGCAAACGCAGAACATAGCTAAGTGCCTGTAATATTATGTGTAACCCAAGGATGTTTTATACAAAATTTGAATTAATGTGTGTTTGATGTATATTAATGATACCAGAACATATTACCAATATTATTTTATGTAACAAAGATGCTGTGCCACAAGGTTGTCTACGAGTTGGATAGAATACTTTATGCCTTCTTAGCGTTAAACGTCCCAGAAAATAAATCATGAAGTGAATAGACATGCGTTAAGTAACTTCCTGTCTCTTCTTTTTAACGCGTAATAAAGGCTTTAGTAATGAACAAGGATTTTTGCTTGTTTTTCGTGTAAAGGACGTTGCAGATGGGTGGCATTGAGACTTTGTGGTTAAAGCTACAGGATCGTAAACAAGTTTCATACCAAAGAGCAACTGCAAGTACACGAGAGGTCAATCGATGCTGCTGGGTGTTTTGACTGTCACACGTTGTCAATGTCGTTCATTGCCACGCTATAGAGACGGAAACAAAATCTCGTATGAGAGAGCGAGGGAAAAAAAGCGTCATGAAGAGTAAAATTTCATGTAGAACACAAAGCTCATGTTGCTCTCTGGTCTGGTACAGCGCAGGGATGTCAAACCGTGGCACTGGGGGCGAACATGTATGACGTTTAGGGTGGCTTTAAATTATCCTGCCGCAGGGTATATCCCCTAAAGCTTAATGAATTTGCCTGAAAATTTGTTGTATTAATTTTTATTGTTATTGTTTAATACATGATGCAAATAGTATACAGTTCAATGCAATATGGAAAAAATGTTCGCCGGGATTTTTGAATTACATCATCCATAACCATGTGCATGCTACCTCCCCCCCCCCCGCCGTTGCCTAAACTTTTCTATCTACCTCCCTCTCGTACGTTAAATTTAAAAAGATATATTATCGTTTTCTTTTCTTTAGGCACATCTTACCGAGGCTGAATTAGGTGTTCATGTTCGACCAATAGGAGTTTTAGCAGCAAATAACTGAACAGATGTTAGGAGAGAGAGAGAGAGAGAGAGAGAGAGAGAGAGAGAGAGAGAGAGAGAGAGAGAGAGAGAGAGAGAGAGAGAGAGGGAGAGAGAGAAATGAATGAGCATAAGTGTATCTCAAAAATGAGAAAAATGTAGGTCATTCGAATACAATGCCATATCTTGAATATTTTGAACATGTGTGGCCTTCTACGTCAGCTTTTCCGAAAATACAGAAAGTGTAGATTTTTTTCATGTAATAGCAGTTCTACCAAAGTAGAATCGGCTACTTACAATTCAATGAAGAAGAGAATAATTTGAGTGTCTGAAGATGAACAAATGGTTAAAAGGAAAAGGAAAGGGGTAGATTGTCTAAACATTGTATACCTACTTAATATGAAAAATTGTCAGAATGAAGTATTTAGTAATGATCCTGTGCAATAATGTAGTTTAAAAGTTCTAAAACACGGACATTATGCGAGGAGGAGTTTTCATTTTAGAAATTGCAATAAAGCAGTGTGTTAAACATGAGAAAACTGAAATATATTGGTACAGAGAATAGTCTGATAAAGCACATAGTATTATTTCAGACAATGTATGCAAAGTAGTAGTTTAGAAGTTGCCGAGATAGTTTCACTGCTAGAAAATGAGGATTCATATTGAAGAAACACTCCTCAAAATGTACGAGGGTGGGTCAAAAAGTAATGCCTCCTATTTTTCCCCCCTTAAATAAGTAAGTTATGTGAAAACTTTGAATTTGGCGCAATTCCTCAAACCTTCTTCTCCAATCCCCTGCAGTAGTAACTTCCTAAGTCAACAGGTGGCAGCACTGCATCCTCTTGCAAAATGGCTGACATCGACATTTGCATTAGACAGCGTTCTCTGAATTTTTGACTGCGGAAGGTGAAACGGCAATTCGCATTCACGAAAGGCTCAAAAATGTGTATGGTGATGCAACGGTGGATGTCAGCACTGTTAGACGATGACTTCGTTGCTGTAACGAAGCTGAAGGGCAAACACCATTGGCATAAGAAAAGCGAAGCGGCAGGCCGGTGACTGCAGTAACTCCATGCAACATTCAGCGAGTCGATGACATCATTCGTGGTGATCGCCGGGTGAATTGTGTGAATTGTGTCGCATTACCTCCCTCAATAAAGGCAGTGTGATGACGATTATTCAACAACTGGGTTACTCAAAAGTTTGTTCACGTTGGGTACCAAGAATGTTAACCGCCCAAAACAAAGAAACAAGGAAAACAATAGCCTCCGAACACCTGCAGCGCTTCAATTTGGAGGGAGAGGAGTTTCTGGAAAAAAATGTTACTGGAGACGAAACGTGGGTTCATTTTTTTGAACCTGAATCAAAGAGGCAGTAATTGGAATGGCATCACACAACGTCACTGAAGAGAAAAAAAAAAAAATTCAAAACTCAGCGGTGGGCAGGGAAAGTTATGGCGACAGTGTTTTGGGATGGAGATGGCGTGCTTATGATTTATTTTTTTGAGCAGGGATGCACAATAAATTCTGACCAATACGTCAGAACTCTCAAAAAGCTGAAAGCACGTCTTTGCCGAGTTCGTCCAACAAAACCTATTGCGGGTGTTCTTCTTTTGCATGACAGTGCAAGACTACACACCAGCCGTTACACCACTGCAGAAATTGAGAAATTGGGATGGCAAGTCTTACCTCACCCCCATACAGCTCTGACCTGGCACCATAAGACTTCCATCTGTTCGGGCCACTAAAGGAAGCTCATCATGGGATTCATTTTGAAGATGAGGAGGCTGTGAAAGCGTCCGTGCGTCAATGGCTTAGGAAGACCGCAAGCAAGACCGTGTGTTTTACCACACTGGAATACATGTCCTAGTTAAATGGTAGACCAAAACTTTGGAAAAGGACGGAGATTATATTGAATAGTGACAAATTAATCTTCAATGTTGTAGTTTTCAAGCTACGTAAATTGGATTCAATTTTCTTGGCATTTAAAAGAGAAAGAAATAGGAGGCATTACTTTTTGACCCACCCTCGTAGATTCAGTGCATATGTTTCCAAGTTGTTGATGAGGTTGGATAAAAATAAACACGATTGACTGCGTATGTGAACGAGGCTGGATTCTGGCTTCTCATCTCAGAAACGGGGAAATTTTTCTGATCAAAGTGAATTTTTTCGCTCCGCAGGCTGGATGTATGAACATTGTAAATACAGTCCATTGGTTACTTACTAACAGTAGTTGCTACTAGCGTCAAAGTGTGGGACATGACGAAGTTAAGGAACTAGAGAAATGAAACATAAAACAATGACATTGCATTTGTTTTGTCTATACACGAGTATTTCTGATTGTAGGTGATTCAAATCTTTACTTTTTCATGGTTTCTGACGCAGTAACAGTAACAGAATGATCAAAATCAACATTGAAGTATCATAATCTCTAAAGAGTATATGAGTATGACTGTGTTAAAACAATATTCTGTTGAAAGCTACAAAGCATTTACACGGCCAAGTAAAGACGGCAGTCTGCTATGTAATAAATAAATTGTTGTGTTTAAGGAAAGTAATATTAATTCACAGCGAAAACGTTAAAATCGTCAGTAAAAAGCTGACTTTTCCAAAGAGAAAATATGTCCCACTACGTTAACAGTGTCGCAAATTTGTTCCAAAACGTCTATTGAGATCTTAAAGGTGAGTTTAGTCTGGGTTTGTTCACCGTTACCACCTTTGCTCCCATCTCTCAGGAGAATGAGGCGAAACTGCGCGAAGGAGATAGTTTATTGTAATTACTCCCTAATTATATCAGCAGAAGGCATCATTGCTGGTACCTTGCAGCAGTGCTGGAAACAAAAGGAACATACACAAAATAATTACTGAGAGTACACCCCAGAATAGGTAGGAAAATTCTGCAGCCTGTGGTTACGGTTGGTGTTCATATTTCATAAAGCAAGAGATCCAAATGATCATTTTGAATCTCTAATTGGGGCAACAAGAAAAAACGGATGTTGAGGCGAGATACACAAAAGAATGATTCGCGTAATGCACAGATATCGGAGAAGCTCGTTTTGAATAGGCGGAATGGCTGATGTAGACCACTGCCGAGTGAACAAGAAATGTATTTTAGAAGCTAGATGCCAACACGTTAATTAGAGAGTGATTAAAGAAAGAGTAATGATGCCGCCAGAAAACAAATACCATCCCAATCGAGATACATTTTATAGACATTTTCCTCACTTGGAGAAACATTACTTGGACGTTTTAGATGGTAGAGAGTACGAAATTTTGTTTACTATACTCTGATAAGTATGTCGGCTTCCAGCGTCCCATACACCACAAAGTCTAGGAAATAGGAATATGTCTCTATCTTTTATATTTGAGAATATTCCCTGTATTAACGATAATGGTATTTTGATGTTATGTGTTATAATTTATTTTAAGTTACCCTTATGAGAAAAACTGGAAGAGAAACGCAAATTAAATTCTATAAGACGGTGGTAGGTCCTGTTTTACACTGTTCAAGCGAAGCATGAGCATTAACCAGAAAACAAAAGAACATTTGAATTAGCAGAAATAAGATTTTTAAGATCGGTGGCTGGATAATCCTTCCTAAATCATAAAGCAAACGAAGAACAAGAGAAGAAGAATTGACCATATTTAACTTAACAGAAAGGTTTAAACAGAATACAGAAAATTGGGGACAACATGTACAGAGGATCACCAAGGGCAGATGCCATAGAGTAGTGACCGACTACGTTCTAACTGGTAAAAGGAACCTAAAAGATCAATGAAGAGATGGAGAGAGATTGATTCTCGTGTCATGTCGATGATCATGATGAAGATGATGGATATTCCAATTCTTCATTCACCTGCAGCTATTAAAACCTAAGACACATGAAGCATGAGGTGTAGAAATTTAGTTAACATTTAACGAAAAGTACGATTAGAGACGTAAGTGTTTCTCAATGGCAAATGACAATGATTTTAAAACATTTTCCTATTTATAATTTCAGTTTTATAACCATACATGTGCTTAATGTGTTTGGAACATCGTTTTCTAGTTGAGAAAGCAAACTTTGTTACCTTAAATTGGCGGTGTTTTATCCTACTTATCCGACGTTGAACCTGAACACTTTTGAAGTAGTTTTCATTTCATAACAAAATTTGTTGTAATATGTGTATTCTATATATCCTATTTCTGTGTTGGAATAGCTACCTTTTTTTTTTTTTTTTTTTTTTTTTTTGTTACGTACATATTACATAAAGTGACAACGCTTTAATATTATTTATAAAAAATGTGTTAAGTGCAATACAGTAGAGCCTCTTTAGTCTGAGGAAATAGGGCCTCGGATTTAGGAAAACTCAGACTGGTGAATAATTGAAAGCATTAAAAATCTAATATTAGTTGTTTATTGTAAGACTTAAATATTGTGACTTTGTGGGTTCGTGAAATTAAAAGTCCAATTGCACAACTCAAAATGTTCTTTATTTCCACCGAATTACAGTCGGAACACTTGCCGATTACAATGCACACAACTACAATTCACCAGTTCGTCTGTCACAGGTCCACTGCACGCAATTACGTACACTCCTCCGATGCAGTACACAGTCCGTTCCCTCACTGGGCGCTCCTCACGGCTGCTCGACAAGAATTGACTGTCTCGCCAACTACAGGCCTTATATAGGGAAGATCGCCGTTTCTGGAAACTTCGCGGCGCGCACAATTATCTCGAGATTCGAGACGTCTACTGGGAGGGGAAAGAGACAGTACAGGGCTCCCGCCGTTTTCCTAATCATTCCTTCAGTTAGTGACACGAGACAAATGGGTAGGCGTGGGCTAAATCCTAACCCTCTGTGGCCCTACTGCCGGCCGGTTCCATCGGGAGTTCCCACGTTCGGGTGACAATATTTAACACACGAAAACCTTTCATCCACTTCATGTTTTCCCACAGTGGCGGATGATTTTTAGTGGTACTATGGAAAGTAATATTTCCTTGCAGTATATGGCAGAGAAACAAACTACAGCCCTGCGCACAGCATCATAAACTCTGCTCTAACAGTTCAGTTAGTTAAAACTGAATCATTTTGTTTCTGAATTTAAATTGCTACAGTAGTAGGTTTTGTAAATTCCTCTGCAAAAGAATAACCAGAGGATACTTATGATTTTGATCCATTTGTTTTATGTAGGGGAAGAGATGACATGTATGTATGTAATATACGCGTATATGTAAATGTGTATTGCATTATAGATTGGTTGTTAAACAAACTCGACCTGAAATAAAAAAACGCGGCTTCAAGTGGCTCGGATTTGCGAAATTTTGCTGTAGAGAAAGAAGCTAACATTAAAACAATTCAAAATCTAATGTTATAGATAGCGACATGTATTACAGAATTTCTTGTCTTTGTTCTAGCCACCGTAAAAAGCACTGCACTTCCTTAATTACAGAAGGAATTAGGAACTTCCTATTTCAACGAAACTGCATGCATCTTGCTGTCCTTCATGTTCTAGGGATGATATACAAGCCTCTGGTTTCCAAGATCGTAGGTTCAAACCTACGGATGCGATTAATTTCTCACCTGCTTAGCCTTGTATCTGCCATGTGATATCGCAGGCGGTGACACTGATGATACATGAAATGAAGATGGAGCACCGGCGGAATGAGATGGCGGGGGAAATCGCAGAACCCTGAGGAAACTCGCCTCTACGCCGCTTTGTCCAAATCTCGCATACGGTCGCCTGGAATCAAACCGGCCACCTTGGTGAGAGTCGTAGTGGTCTAACCACTCGGCCACGGTGCGGCCACTTGAGGTTCCTGCATACAACAGTAGCAGTTTAAGGAAACTTCAGGGCCTGTGTATTATGTATGAGAGAGGGCAGAATTACACAAAAATCAAGTGGCATTCAAGTCCAGTATCTTTCAAAAATGCGAAACAAAGCTATTCAGGAAAAATCTTTCTACTCGAATCCCCCCCCTCCCGCTCAAAATGTCTAACGGTTTTCATTAGAATAACATACAAAGAATCTTGAATTTTCTGCAATTAGCCTGTGAAGACCTTGATTCTGAATTACTTTTGTTTACCTGATAATCCATAACAGATACTGAAAAGCTTACCACTAGAAATATAACACTTGTTTACAATTTTTGTCACGTGCGCGCGTGCCTGCGTGTGTGTGTTTCTTCTATGAATCATTTTCAATATGGTCTTTGTTCTTGGTTTCAATGTTTATTTGATTTGCTCTTTCGGTCAGGAAAGGAATACTAACATATAAACACATCATATAACGTCCCACTTTTTAAAAATCTGACTCGCGTATTAGGTTTGCGGGCTACCTTTTTATACCTACAAAAAATGTACAACGGAAATTAATTTCGATTGATGAGTAGATAGAAGAATGAACTGAGAAAGTCATGTGAAGCTAAATATATAATTTTAGATGTTGTGCATTTTATTTTGAGTAACTTTGTTTTCTAAATATCTATGCCTTCATCAGAACTATATATAACACGAAAAACTACATTGTTTTGTTTCTTTGTAGCAATTCTTACATGTGCACATCATAAATAAAATATATTTTAGCACCACCTCTAAATGACAATCGCGTGCTCAGAACGTTCAATCAAGTAATATATACAGCTTACTATTGTGTAAAACGTAGATAAATGTAGACATAATGGCAAAAAGCTTAACTATTAATAAAGAAACAATTAGTGATTGATAATGATAATTTGGAGTAAATGCTATTATTAAGCTTTAAAAAAAATTGTTTTGCAAATTCAATGCCTTTTAAGAAAATACTTTAAATTATGCTCTGGAATTTAAATGCATTATAGGCTACAAACTTGGATATTTATTACATAGTTTTCTACTAGCAAATTATTAAATTCTGAGCTTCATTTTTTATGTATTGCTGAATGTTCAGGAAGAGAAATATTTGTAAAAAAATAAATAAAAGTGCAATTACAAGACATAAGGTTTAATATGATGGTTCCATAAACCAGAGATGTAGTTATAACCATAAGTTGATAGTACAGCATTACCAGTGTTAATCACTGGATGTGAAGCTTTGTAGGAAACCGACAAAGTCTTAAATAACCGCTGAAATTTTCAGAAATCCTTAGTATCACTTTTAGTACCTAACTGTTGACGTTTGTTATAGTCCTGTAACGTGGAAACTCGAAGCTAACACAGAGGCGAAACTGACCATGTACATACTACATAAAACAGCAAACGACTCTGGTAGACTTTCTGGTTACTGAGAAACAATGTCATTTGTGAGGATACTTCCACTATATGGGAATTACGACTTCATACATACATATAGTTTATATTTAAAACGTTTTCTGATTTATAAAATGTGTAAATGATTATAATAAAATATAGTACAACAATTACGCAAATACAATAGCAACGACGCCGAACAAAAGCAGCAGTAAGAAAGGGAATGACATAATGTTTAATTAGTCTTTTATTTCCTGTCAAAGTATTCCAATTTATATGGACATTTTATTTTTACTAACAGCAGACCTCACTTTGTTATACGTCGCATGCCTTACTCGTATAACGAAATTTAGGGAGTGACCAAAACCTGAGACCATGTAACTCTAAACTGTATCGCGTCTATTTTGTTTCCTGAAATAAGCTAATTAACATTTAGAGTAGTTTATATTACAACATAAATCAGATAAGTGAATATCAAATGCATTGGTTCTTAAACTTTTACACACTGTGAGTAGTTTTCTCTAATAACATCTCATCTTAGCATGCTAACAACAATTGATGCTCTTTTTTTATTTTATTTGTCAGTAGCATACCAAACCTTCATTCGTTTACACCGAAAAGTAGATTCATTTTGTGGAAGGATTTAAAAATGAGAATATATCAACAAATTAAAGCAATAGAACAATAGAACAAAAGTTTAAATAATATAACACAAAAATAACATTGTGTTTATGCTCATTTTTAATGAAAATACTTCCTTCACCTTTTTCTGTTTTGTTTCTTTTCATTTTTTGTGTTTCTCTGCAGATAATTTAATATTTGAATATTCCTGAGGTCTCTCTTGAATGGTTCTTTTAATGTCAGGAAAAGTATTTGCTTTACTACAATTTTATACGAAGCTAGACCTGTAGTCTGTTTTAAATGCTGCACAACTATTAAAACTACAAACATAAAACTAAATTAGGTTTACCGTGTTTTAATAACTCTAAAATGCATACTTGCGCATTTTAGAAATTTTTCAGATGGGTATCCCTATGTAAATTGTAGTAAACAATATGTGTATGTGTGTATCTAACAACATAGTCCTAGAATCTAATGGTAAATTGTACTAAAAATGGCAAGCCAAAGATATTCAGAAAATCGCTTCTTTTGTAACTAAATATTTATTTTGTTGCTCTTTATTTTGGCTTGAAATTCATAAGAAAGGGGGAAAGAATCTGATTGAGGCATTGATTAGAAAAATACTGGAAAGGTGGAGTCAGAATGAAAAATTCAATGCCATAGCCGGGATTTGAACCACTGATCTTCTGGTCTCCTTCCAGCCGCTCTAACCATTAAGCTACTATGGTCAACGTGCCGATATGACATTAAATTCTCCTACTGACTCTTATTTTCCCGGTAAATCACTTAGGAGTTCTCATGGACACATGAGACAACTATCTTAATGGCGATTTACAACATGTAAGTACTTTAAGGCTCGGGCTATTATAATAATAGTGGTTAACTATAAATCCCGGTCCTTGAGGTACTTACAGCATAGTAAGTCGTCATTAAGTTACTTGTCTCATGTGTTTATGAGAACTCCTAGTGGTTTACCGGAAAAAACACGAGTCAGTTGGAGAATTTAATGTCATATATGCACGTTGGCCATAGTAGCTTAATGGTTAGAGCGGCTGGAAGGAGACCAGAAGATCCGTGGTTCAAATCCCGGCTATGACATTCAATTTTTCAGTCTGACTCTACCTTTCCATACTTAGGCCAGCACATGGCCAGTGTGAAAGAACAATTAATTTCCACTAGAAAAATTCTGTTTGAAAGAATTAATAAAATATATATTTTGAAACCGAAGAAAACATGGTAATCAGTGTAAAAGCAACATACCCATGTGAATTTAAAGGGGAAAACTGAGGAATTTTGTATTTGCAGATTTGGCTAAAGTGCTAATATCAATGTTTTATAAACCTCTCGCTTGATTACCTAGTGGAAACCGCTTCTCTGTAAGTATTTGTTGACTCAAAGGATGCAAAAATTAGTGTTTTTATATTAAGGGTTATCATAATCCATATGAAATAGTAATAAGTAAAATGTTTTGTACATCCCTGGTCGGCAAGTCACATTTGATGTGTCGTGTGGGCAACCAAAAGCACGAGGGAAGGGTGAGGTAAATCTCAAGTATCGAATGGCATTGTGCGTCCTTTTCAAGTGGCGCCGCGAGCTTTGCCTTCCCCTTGCTAGGGACCTGTTTCTGTCTCTTGAAGCGTTTACTGGATGTGGGGCTTCATCTTCGCCTTCCTTATCAAGAGTTGCGCTATTGATCCACTGCAATTTTCAAAGGTTTCCTTCCCACCTTTTTTTTATGAACAGAAATCAATGTACAGCTTCCAAAAAGGTTGCATGCCCTTTATACCAGATGAAAAGAAATTACTGTTTGCATCTGTACTTATTACTGTTTCAGAAACGCAACGCTTTATTGAACTAACACAGTAATGATGACTTTAATTATTACATAAATAAAGTATTACATTCCACGCAAACATTCAATAATGACGTTCCACATTTTGAGTCTCCTTGAGTAAATTAAAAAAGTATGAGAAAGCTGCATGCATGTATTATGTGCATACTGGTTTGCAAGTAAGAACAGCACAACCAAAAGGGAACATTTGGATCAATATCTACTTCAATACTTTAACACTGATTAAGAGTAACAGACAGAAGAAAATTCGTCTACTTCAAGTAAGACTTTACTTGAAGTTTAGTTCTTAATTGTCACATGAATAGCTCATAACAGCTGCATTAAGGGGGAGAGTTTCAAAACTATATATCATAAACATTTAAAAATATTTTGCACAAATAACACCGGCAAAAAAAAAAAAAAAAAAAAAAAAAAAGTTATGAGCACTTCATGAGGCAATTCCTATAATTTTGGGCTGAGAAAAACAAATATGACAATGAAAACTTTTTATTAGCTCTAGTTTCTATGATATACACAATGTGGAAGTATTACATATTAACGGATTAAGAGAAAATGACACATTTTAATTACATACATGCTAACAACAATGAAAGTGCATTTGGTTTTTTTAACTAGTAATTACATGCTAAGAGTTCTAAATTGCTGGAAAAATACTTCGCAGATAGTCGTGTCAGCAGAGAATCATGTGGTGGCCTATTGACTTCGTCGTCTTTTAGCTTGCCTCTTGTGATTTAGTTCCGCAGAATCCCTATACAAAGACCAACAGTAATTCGCAAGCATTACTTCATTCCAACGGCCCTGATATCTTTGTTCTATAACAGAAATGTCCTGATGGAATATCCCCCCATGTTCATCACTAACAGCTCCACAACTTGGAGGGAAAAGGTCTAGGTGAGAGTGGAGAAAATGGATCTTAAGTTACATGTTGCATCCAAGGTTACGGTACTTTTGCAGGAGCACTGTCACCAAATGCTTGTAGTTGTCATCTACGGTAATTTGACAGGTGTGCCAACTCCAAAAAAAAATCCCCCCAAATTTAAGATCTTCACACTAAAAAATGAAATGCCACTTTATCTTCAATACAAGAGCTAATCTATCATTATTATGGCGATTTTTTAATTTATTAGATGGAAATAACATATAAATTCACTACTTTAAGCCCGAAACATTTTCATTGTTGTCCAGTGTAATTATTTAAATATCTGCATTAGTTTTAGAGTCCTAATTTAAAAGGAAATATTCTGTTTCAGATAGTTGCAAAATTTAATATCGAAGTTTGAAAGGTTCATTACCCACAAAGTACAATTTTCTAAACAATTTCTTTTTAGTAATTCAAAAATACTGAAGGCATCTAAATGATATTTTTGCGCATGCTATATATGTGTAATCTATGAAGCTGCCTATGAATTTTACTCCTTTGTTTGGCAGCTTTGGTGAAAAAAAGAAATGATTTAATAATCCAGAAAAATGGATATGATAATTTTAGAGTAAATTTAGAATATTATTTATGCAGAAAGAAGTCTAGTGCTGGTATTTTTTAACGAAAGTTTTACTTTTAAAATCAAAACATGTTAACATTAAAACATGAAATATGTTTAAAAGCAGTGTTTAAGCGAAAATCTTGATTTCAGCATAACATTTTGACTAATTGCATTAGGCATACGAATTGATTTTGTCATTGAAATCTTATGTGGAAAAAGCAACTAACTTCGTAAGGTCGATTCAAACGATGAAGTTAATAAATATCAATAATTTTGTACCCCTTGATGCCGTAGCTAGACCCTTAAACTATCATAAATTGAAGACGTGTTAAATTACATATATATTGTGCGTATAGCTATTTATAATACAAGTCCTAGTTTTTTTCCGTGCATGTATCCAACTCTGTGCTGGCTACTATGAAATTATTTTATGTAAGCATATTGTGATTAGTTGATTACTGTACAGAGGATAGAAGCCCTTTTTACGTTTTAATATTCGGAGGATACCTTATAATTTGCACATTTGGTTGATTGACTCACAGTAGATATTTTGCTTACCAATATATAATTATAGTAAAACTTAACCAAAATGCTAAAATTATTCTTAAATATAAATAAAAATTCATAAAATTTCTTGTAGCTAAATATTTCTCCTAATTTTGAATTGACAATAACATTAAAAATTATATATTAAGTGTTTTTGTATATATGCGTGTTGTCCTTTTGCGGTTATTTTGTAATTTTATTGTTACGCAGAATGACAGAAATGATATTCCATATAAAACAAAGTTCCACACTACAGAACAAGCAGAAATGAAAGGTATGAAAACCCATATGTTCCTATAAAATGAATATTTTAGAAATTGGCTAATTCGTTATCAAGATGTCCGGAGTTTCTTTGTGGTATTTAGTATTCTGTAACTGTTGTTGCGAAGGCAGTTTTCCATTTTGTAAGCACTTGGAGCAACTAACGTAAAGGTGGTATGCTTTGCATGCGTGTTTTTCCCCCTTACATTTATACGCCTCCTTTAATAACTGCAATGGTCATATCGGCGACCGTTCTCCTTTGGAATATGTCGAAGGCAGTAACTCGTATACATTGGGTTTTAATTAGTAATGCGTGATTTAATCGATTTACCGAAACGATTAATCGATTAATTCTTTATTTTAGATTAACAATTTTAATCGATTAATCGAGTCGATTAAAATTAATTGATTGTAATAAATATTAATCAAAACTCTTTTAAATTTGGCACTCTTTGTTTTGATGTATTGCTTCCAACCAAAACAGCTTTTCCGACACATTAAGCTTTCACTAGACAAGTAATGTTCTTTGAACTTCCAGATAATGTAACTCCTGATAGCTAAAAGAAATCACTCTGATCCCCGAGAGAGTCTACATAACACTTCTGTTGTGAAATATCCGACACATTAAGCTTTTACTAGACAAGTAATTTTCTTTGAACTTCCAGATAATGTAACTCCTGATAGCTAAAAGAAATCACTCTGATCCCCGAGAGAGTCTACATAACACTTCTGTTGTGAAATATTCTAAGAGATACATAACTACATACAGATGCTGACAGAGAGGTTTCTTTCCTTGCAGCTTGTGTGTGACAACATATCGTATACAACTGATTATTTATCGCTTGCTAGGATAAACTGAGCTGTACAACCTTGAACCGCACACTTCGATTACGCAGCTATGGAAACAATAGCTGATCTCTCTTCTAAGGGCTGGTGGTGGTGGTGTAACTGTGCTGTTAAGTGCAGTAAGCCAGTAACGTTTCTGAGTTCGTGACAGTGAGTGAAAGTTTTGTATTAAATAAGCTAAAATAAGGAAAAATGTTATAAAAAACTGCATGTCAGTCTCACAAATCTTAGTAGATATTGATAAAATACGTTACTAAATAATTACAAAAATATTGTAGATCTAATTCAATATAGGTACATATATAAAGCATGTGCACTTGATGCAAACACAAATTTTGAAACTAAATATTTAAAAGTTTCATAAATAAAGAAATGTACATAGTATTAAAGTACTTTATATAATTCTTACACATAATTTTTGAACAGATAATATCTCGATTAATTGATAGATTAATCGATCAAAGTAACACGGTTAATCGATTAAATTTTTGATCTAACTACAGCACTAGTTTTAATCATTAGATCACGCACACATCCACGCTCTCATTCATACTTCTGGGGAAGATGAAGGAATTATCTTGATTGGAGAAAAATCCCCACTCCCACCTCCGGGAATCGGGACCCCTAGCATGGGAGACAGTTGCTCTACGACTTAGCTACAGGGCTACTTGTTTTGTTTTTCTAAATTTCTCTCTTTCTTAGCGCAGTGCAATTCCTCTGTGAATTGTTTTGTTTGTTAATCAAGTGCTTTTTCATCTATACGAAATTAAAGACATCGAGATATTAAATCAACACCCAAGCAAAAAGTTAGTATATACTTAGAATAATTCAGTATGACAGCTGGACGACTGGCCCCAAAATATGCGAAAGACATCGAAAGCAAATGGGAACATCACGTCTCAATTTTTTATAGCAGTATGCAAAATATCTAAAAAGCAACTTTCACAGTTATCAGAGATTTATTTCTGTTTGTATTTCTAAATCACTTCCACATATTATTGTTAGTACCTGTAACTTGTTTTTAAAATAGATTCGAAAAGCTTGACCACGTGATAGCAATCACGTTGCAAAAACACCGAGGTCATTGCGTTAATTAAAATCTACGGAAGCAGCAAGGCGTAATAAAAGTGCTTTAATTTTCCATTGTTCATGATATGTTTGTAAGTTGAAGTTCCTCTTCGTAGGTTATTCAAAGTTATTTTCTGGCATGTCTGTTCATTGCACGCTTTAAACTGCTTCTCATTTAATTTTGCCTGCAAATGGAATTAATCAAAGGAACGGTACAGACCACGTCGCTAAATGCCAGAGCTTGTGTATCATTCGACAGTCCAGGAGTAATGTACAGAGAGTTTTAATGGGATGATGTCCCATTTTTTAAATAGCAACCACTCTGCGTCCATGAATGAGTTTTAAATTGTAGACACATTCGAATGGACCAGAAAATCAGAAGTTTCAGTGGATGCAAACAGGAGGAGGAGCGAGAGATACGCATATGAAGTACATAATGGAGTAGACAGTTCAACATGTATATATTGCAAAAAATATTGGATTTTCAATTCAATTACCGCAACACAAAGAGCTTACCGTTGTGAGTACGGTTTTATTAATACTCCTGATGAAAAGGCAGATTTAGAGCTGGTGCAGAAGCTTCAATAAACTATTTCATTAGATAGAATTAAAGGGAAGCATAATCCGAAGTTATCGGTGTCATTTCTCACAAACAAACCACGCAAAACGAAGAATATGTAAGCAATTTATTTAGAGGAAATAAACCATGAACAAACAGTCTTGATTGTGATAAGGTACCAAATTTTTACTTTCTCAATCACGTTTCTAGAGGTAGAGTGAGTATTTAATCCACGAACAGCTCGATATATTTTAGACTCAAAAACTGAATGTAATTTCAGTAAGTCCCAAAGGTGTGTCAATTCAGATTTACAAAGAAAACAACCTACCGCCATTCTATACAGTCGTTTGTTCTTTTAGATTAAAACAACGCTTTTAAGTACTTTTTGTAAAAATATTATGCATATAGCGTATTTACAAATCAATTAAAATTTATGTATTGAATTTTCTGGGAATAGCTTGTGTGGTTTTCTTCATTAAGGAGAAATTTTCTATATTTTATAAAAACTGCTGAACCATCAGAGATGGACCAGAAATTGCTACACAAAGGATGCACCGACAAAATTTGCCAACTTTGTTTGCGCTTCAGATATTTGAGATTTTCCAATGTTACATATAGGTCTGAATTGTGTACATTCAGTTGTTTATCGCGATTTTGTTGAACGAGAATAGGCACGAACCGCTTTAAAACATTTGACCATCGCTTCGGTTTCCTGTACTAACCTACATATAACAATGAGTAATGCAACTGTTTCTGCAACGGTTATGGGTTAACATGGTGAATATTTGGTAGAAGATACATGAAAAGAAACCATAATGGTTAGAGAATTCTATATGAATGTATTTTAAAGTACTACCAGTACAGTTATTTCTAGCGATGTTATGCTTAGGGCATGAAATTTCACGGTCAATAAGCCACCAACCTTAAAAACTTTTGCAATCGTTTATGCTTTTGATAAGGGTCCTGCCCTGCCACAGGAGTGGGTTAAAACGTCGTGCTTTAGTTCCCTGTCACGGAATGCACCCGTGATCATCTTTGCCTGCGGGGGGGGGGGGGGGATCTGGATTTTAAGTTCCGAGTAAAGGACCGGTGACTTCTCGGCAAAGTGAGGGAAGTGAAGAGCTAGATAGGCTACGCGGTCCTGGTTGCGTAAGCCTACTTTTCAGCTGGGGTTGCCGAGATAACATCTCCATCCCGTATAGGTATGTGGGCGTGAGGCCGGCAGTCCAGTTGGCAGGCTTTGGCCCGCTGGAGGTGTTACGCCACGGGTTGATTTTAGTTTTGATATTCCTTTGATTAGAACCTGATATGATCCCTCGGTTTCTCGTATTCACTTTTAGCTAAAACGTGTCACTATTCCTGCAAAAGTTTTATCTCAATTAATATGAAGCAGATAGGGGGAAAATGAACCTGTGTAAATGTAAACAAGCTAGATAAGAATAACGAAATTACTGATATATGAATGAAACATAAGATTATTTATTTATTCTTATTTTATTTCCACTGCCTTTGCACCACACTTGAGCTATGTAGTTGTGGTCAATGGAGCAGTTGTGACCACTAGCTGTCATCTGTGCTCATTATGATAATGATATGTATTCAGATATCTCCTCAGGGACATTCTGATATCGACTGTTATTAAACATCGATACACACACGCAAATACATATGCAGGAAGACAAGTAGAAAAACCTACATTAAAGACAGGTTTTTCGAGTTCAGCCTGGAAAGGAACCTAAGGCCCTTAGGACATTAATTAGGCTGGTGCTCAAATGAGCAAATGGACCTATTCAGGAATTCTAGCTGAATTGATTCCGCAAGGAAATGATACGTTGGAAAGACTATGAAGTTACATTTGTCTGAATAGGTATTTAGCCCAAGTCTTTGATGATGATGATGATGATGATGATGATGATGATGATGATGATGATGATGATGATGATGATTATAATTTGTAATGCCGTAACACCTATAATGGAAACCAAGGTTATGCTAATAACTCAAAAAGTCTTCCAATGCTCCGGCATTAATATATTTCCACATATTATGACAAATATACTAGTGTTTCATTCCTACAATTGCTTATGAAAGTTCGTAGTTTGATTCGCAGATTGCACGAGAGTACATTCACTGAATCATGTCCGCTCAATTCTGAAAAAGAAAAAAGTACTTTATAGCAAATGAAATTGATACATATTCCAATAGTGCAACATATGTTGCTTAAAATGTAATTGTCTCAACGGAACTAAACTAAAGAAAATTATCTGCAGGACATTGAAATGAGGCTATGAGGTCCTACTTATTTAATTTCTGTGTCTACTAAACATAACAAAGTATTTAATAAAATTATAGTAACTAACAGTTTCAAACAGTTAGGTAGGTTTTCATGGAGTTCCACTGAAAATCTCAACAACAAAAAACGCCAATGAACCCTAGTTAAGCCGACACTTTAAGCACTATGCCGAAGTTAGAAAGTTAGGTATTGCAGCTCCTTACGTGTGATTAAAGGAGCGTGTTGGGTTCATCATATATAGTAATTTATTAAAGTATGTAGTATATAGTAATGAACAAATTTAATGTATTGTACTCATATAGCTTTCTCTACTCATTGATAGAAAAACTATACAAACCTTATTCTTCTATTTCACACATATCGAGTTAAACATTTACAGAAAATGTCTTAATACATGTTTCCTTGTAGGTACAGTAGACGTTAGTGAAAAATCAAATTTTTTAAGATTTGAATTCCCTTCTATTTTCACGAGCAGGAAAAAGACAGAGGAATGATTTCCCATTTCAGAAAAGTGTGTTGGTAAACTCAAAAGGAATAACAGGGAAATGTAAACAGCTAACTCTGACACACACACACACACACACACACACACACACACACACACACACACACACACACACACGCACGCACGCACGCACGCACGCACACACACACACACACACACACACACACACACAGAGACACACACACACAGAGACACACAGAGACACACAGAGACACACACAGAGACAGAGAGAGAGATATATGTTCGTGGGTGGGAAGGAGAGATATAGCCCGCCTCGGTAGCGTGGTGGTAGTGTCTGACTTACGTTCAAGAGGTCCCGAGTTCGAATCTCGGTCAGGGTGAGTTACATGGATAAGGTTTTTTCCGGAGTTTTCCCTTATCCTTAAAGACGAATGTCGGGTAACTCTAAGCTCTATAAACCCTGGGCTCATTTGAGCATCAGTTCACCCATCCATTCATCGTCCGATATGACTTAACGTTGGAGGACGTAAATTAAAAAGTTAAAAAAGAAAAGAAAAAAAAGAACGACATATAAATCGTGTACGGTTTCTAGGCATGCATGTTTTTATGTACTAACATTTTTTATATCTCTTACAGTTAATCAGTTGTGGAAAATCATTCAGAATGAAGAGGATTTCAGAGGTTGTTCCTATAAAATTCCAGATACTTTTTATGCCACATGAAATGTTTATCTTAAATGTATAGAGCTTCAATTAAAGATCAATGGAGCTACTGAAAAAAATAAAAAAATTCAACAAATTTATATTTAAATGTAGTTGAAGGTAGGAGGTTCTTGAAAATGCACATCATTTCTTTTTTTTAATGCTATTTTTTAGATTCAAGGATTTTCAGAACTTATATTTGTGTTGAAATCTTGATATGGAATTTTTGACTGAAATACAATACTTCTCTACTTAGGTACGTGATGGAGAATGTAGCACATTATTTTCGTTATCTTTCAGAAAGGGGTGCATTCATATCCCTAAGTTCCGGACACAAGTTTCTTGCTAGAATGTAATCCCCTGTCGAGTTAACGTGCCTTTTCGTAACGAGATTACAGAGATGATATGTTAAATAATGTCCATTTGTAATAACAGCCTGGAGACAAAGGAAGGAGAAAAGAAAAAAGCAACTGGAAGATGGTCGAAATGACAGCGATTCAGAACTTACTGATAACATTCTATAATCAGAAACTTTCAGTTAGCCGAAAACTGTACTTCGTTTCATATATCAATACTTCATACTTGTTAGATGCAAGGATGCCAGTTAATTTTATTTCATGCTATGAAAGCTGGAGCGAAATAGTTGGTAGATTATTTAAATCATAACGTTATGTTGATTTACTGTGGTTTTAAGCTGCTGTGCCCTTTTGCTTCTATCTACCCTCCCCTCCTCCTGCACGATGTCATACGCACCAACGTCAGTGATATGCATATATGCAGAGAGTTTAAAGCTTTTACCATTGGAATGAATGTTGACGATTATCCATATATTCATTAGATCTGCATTCAGATGAATGCCCCTTTCAGATGCACAAAGATGTCAATCTGAATCGGTGAAAACGCATACCACTGCTAAAAGGGAATGCTAAATTCAAATAGATGCTGCTTACCTCGTCGAAATAGGCTTTGATAAGCGCTTTGCAATAAACCTTTGAATTTATTAGTGCTCTCCAAGGTCCTTCAGTTCTCTCATCTGTACAGGTTCCTTTTAAAGGTGTAATAAACACATAACCAAGTTGTACATCACTGCAAACCTTTACTTAAGTTGTTTCTTTGGTTTTATTGACTATATTTTGAAGAGCTGCAAGTTACTTGCTTTTATGTTCAGGAATGGAAGAACTCAGCTATAATAAATATGTTTTAACCTTGTGTATTTCAAATTAATGCAAAGAGAGCAAAATAATTATGAATTTCCTTACACAATAAACAAACGGCTTTATTATAGAATCTTTAAAAAACATCCCCCCCTTTTTTTTTTTTTTTTAAAGAAAACGTTACGTGTATTGAAGGTTCTAGTCAGGACGTAATCATACGCCTCGCATCTCACGTTGAAATTCACGGGGGTTGGTGAAACTGACTGAAGAATTTCTTTTTTATTTAATGTTTTTCCACTTCGCCTTCTCGGATGCTACACAAGTGTAAGTTGAGATCAATTACATCTGCGAATTTACATGCCATTCATTTCTGTAATGCATTTTCTTCTGTACTTCACTTTCTGCCTTGTTATGATAATTCATCTAGGACACGCTGAGTTCTTTTGTGGCTAATTTTCCTCAACAGATTTGCGAATTTGTAGGGAATAACCCCTTAGAAATTAGAGCAACCTGACAAATAAATAAAGACATTTCATATTTGTTATGTTATCCGAAATCGGCAACAAATATTTTACTTTATTCCGTCATTTGCTTAAATTTTTTTTTTTTTTTTTTACTTGAACGTAGGCATTCTTTCTTAATTTTACGTAACAATTCTCGTAATGGGAATTAATTGTTCTTTCACACTAAGCATGTGTAGGACGCACTATGAAAGGGTAGAGCCAGACTGAAAAATTCAATGATGATGATGAAGATATATATATATATATATATATATATATATATAAGGGCGCTCTACTACGGCGGTCATCAGCGCCCTTTAGAAAACTAGTTATGGCAAAACCAGATATAAAACTTTCTAAAATCTATACAAATGTAACAAAACCTATTAAAAATACATGTACATAAAAAAAATCTACCAAAACCTACTAAAAATTGCGTTCACCTATTTCACTTTTTTTTTCACCTTTTCACCGACACGGGTCTCCACGCACGGCCTACACGTGGGTGGGCCTGTTGACCGTCTCCCTCAACCACGAAGAGGAGCCCACACGAGGGAGACTGTGGCTCGGGACCCCGGGTGCGCCAAACCCGTACCTACCAAAGTAGGCCCCTGAGGGGGGGGGATTCAATGTCATAGACGGGATTTGAACCACGGATTTTCTGGTTTCCGTCCAGCCACTCTAAACCATTGAGCTACTGTGGCCAACATGCCAACATGACATTAAATTCTCCAACTGACTCGTGTTTCTCCCGGTAAACCACTAGGAGTTCTCATAAACACACGAGACAACTACCTTAATTCAGTTGGAGAATTTAATGTCATGTTGACACGTTGGCCATAGTAGCTCAAATGGTTAGAGCAGCTGGACGGAAACCAGACAATCCGTGGTTCAAATCCCGGCTATGGTAATGAATTTTTCAGTCTGGCTCTACCCTTTGAACTCTCGTAATGTTTTGCTTCTTCCGGGCCCTTTTATCAACTTCCCCAGAATTATTTTATTTTACTTACTATAGTTTTATTTCCTTATTTCTTGCGTCATTTTATATTTTTACATTCAAACATTTCTATGAAATGTCTGTAAATCTCAGAACAGTATTTGCTAGGCGTCACTTCCCCTCCATTTCTCACCATGAAATCGGAAAACCAAAGGGAAAGCTGGTACCACTTAATGCGCGTGTATGTATGCTACTGAATTAAGAAGGGGTGTGTTCGCCCCTATGGAGCAATGTTCTCCAAGTCTGGTGCAGCTTAAGTTCTCTAAACATAGCCATCAAGTAAAACTACAAATTAAAAACATAATTTACGTAGTATGCATAGAATGGTGTTGCTTCTCCTATTGGACCTGAAGAGAAAGCTACAGACATTTAATTTAGGATGTCTGTAAACATACCGCTATTTATATTAAACTCTCTTTGTTGCGTCAAAACCAATCAGTATTACTTTGTGTAAAATATCGTACTCTGTAATAACACGGTGTAATGGAAAACACAACTCACATTAAGAAAATGGGTTGTACATATTAATATGAAAATCCGGTTATTGAAGTAGCTCGTGTGAGACATGCTGCATGTGTCAGTATATAATGGATGCAATTTGTTATGTGGGTACAATAACTGTCCTTACTTCGCCATCTGGTTCTGCCGCGCTGGGTCACTCATAAATCTGGGTGCCAAGTCCTAGCAGAGGAAAGGAAAGAAATAAGAGGACACAGAAGGTTCAATTGCAAAAGAAAGAGGGGAAAAAGACGATATCCTTTTCCTGACGGCAGCTTTCTAACATGTATACGACATGCCTTAAAATACGTTTTCTCTAATACTTATGGAACATAGTGAAATTGTAGTGGGTGGGTCATGGAATCTATACTCCTAATACTTTATACCTTCGTAAACTACAATTTTGCCATTTATGGATGTGCTTTTACAACGGCAAATAAATATTAACGAATCTGTATGACCTTTTTTTCAATTCGATGGAGAAATTATACATTGAATTTCCAATAACTCATTTAAAAATAAAGGCAATAGTTAAAGAATTTATTTATTCATAAATATGACCGCTTCGAAATTTAAAAAATGTTATATAAGAAAGTGTATTTTGCAAATTCAATGTGCAGAAAATTATTACATTTAAAAATCAACATAATTGTTTTGAAGCCGATATTGTGCCTCCTAATGTAAAAGAAACATGGATACTAATTTAAAAATAATTTATCAAATCATAAATCATTTGTATATGAGGCACGTGTCAAACAATAGTAAACCTATATACGCTCAAAATTTCATATTTTTTGGTTCTTTATGTAGGTTTCATTTTTAACCAGTGTGTCCCTTAGAGCTGATTATACGCAATACTTTAAAATCATATGTATAAATATTATTGTGGAGCTTTATTTACCTATTTATTTCGTCACCAAGAGAGGTGGCATTACTAGAGCTAGGTAATACAAAAAGGAGGGCAATAATAATAGAGAAAATATTGAAATTCTGGTATAAGTGTTTTAAAGGGCAGAAAGGGGAATTATTGAATCTGTGCATGAAGCAACAGAAAAGCATTAAAAATACAAATAGTTGGTGGTCGGAATTGGAAAGAATGATATTAAAGATAGGCATGGGAGATCTATGGAGAGCAGAGGAGACAAATTATAGCGGACATAGACAGGCAAGAGATATGGGGAAGTATAGAAGAAAAGAAATATTTGAAATTTTATAAGCAATTAAAGACAGAATGGGGTAGGGAAAAATATATAGATCAATGTTACAAAACTGGAAGAGAAGGTATAGCATGGATGAGGGTAGGAATATTATGCTTAAAAGGGTTGAGAAGTAATGCGGTAGGAATATGTGAATTTTTTGGAGATGAAGAAAGCACTGTTCATTACCTGATAGTATCTAAGAAGCAAGAAATTACAGGAGAAAAATATGGGGTAAGAAATAGGACGTGTAACTGAAGAGATATTGGCGGTACGCTTGCTAACGAAGATGGGAGAGAAGAAAAATAGATGTATAGGAGATTTCTTATATAGGATAAGAGAAAAGCGGATTAGGATAAAAGAAGCGAAGGTCAGGAAGAAATGACACCAAGCTGCTCAGGAAAACCAAAGGCTTATAGCCAGGGGACCTGAGTCAGCGAGTAAATCTTAGTCAGCAATTTCATGTATTTGTTAAATTTTATTGTACTGAATTTGTAATGGATACTGTACAAATAAATATCAAATATTTATTTATTAATTTGTGTATTTATTTATGCTATAATAGAGTTCTCCAATTTTAGTAACCAAAGATACATTAAACATTCATTTAGGATCGTTATATAACTGAAATAAAAAGAGAAATACACAAACGAATAAGATTTTAAGACGAAGCATTAAATAGCACTAAAACAAAACAATGCCGTTTGAATAATCTTAAATAACATAACCAAAAATAGTATAAATTGCTACTTCTAATTGTTTTTAAAATTTCTTATAAGGAAGGTTACAGTCCAGCTAAATTTTTATTGAGAGTTCATTGTATTTATAACATAACCTCACAGCGATGAAACTTTTATGCGATAAGGTTTTAGGTTTCACAATTTGGAGTAGCTGTCGTTTCTTTAAATTTGTTTTACTGTCATTTAAGTGTATTTCATCACTGCATACAAATCATTTACAAGTTTTCGGCAACTATTCCGCGATTGTTAAATCGCATATAGTTTAACGTTACTCTTTGTATCGGTACATTTACTTACAGATTCATTAGAAATCGCCAAGTAGGGTTTTCAGACTTAAATAGGATTGCTTTAATTGCATTATCTCCCTCCCAATCCTATAGAATCTTTGCAAAGTTTACTGTGCAATATTTTTGGCATATTCAAAAACGAACTATTTAAATGCCGCAACTGATTCATTTAATGGAAACATAGAGGAACGAGAAGACTGCTTATGAAACATATAACTAGGGTTGTAATAGACTTAAGTAGAATCATATCAAAAACCGAAAAGGTGGCACACTGAGGCATTAGCACCTTTCCATACAAATCGTGATAAATGATGGGCTTTTACATCATATCTTAAGTGGAATATCTTTAGTTTTCTCTAGAACTGTAAACTACACCATCAGCACGGGTATCAAATTTTAAAGACCAAGAAATCGTTTATGTTTCCAAAACTGTTAGGAACGCAGTGTACAGCTCTGAAAAGTGGAAGGTTTCACAGTACCTGAATTTCTGTTTGATATGCAAATGACACACTTGGGCATGACATTGAAACCACATTAAAACCAGAAAAACAAGCAGTAAACACTGAAGCATAAATGTAGTGGCCACTACGACGTTTAGCTTTTATGTAAATTATGTGTAATTTGTAGGTAAATATTTGCTAAACCGGTATTGGTCAGTGAGTAGGTGGTACATAAAAGCTCTTGTGTTATCCTAGTTTTTTGTAGTCCTGGTTATTACAAGCCAGTACTTGAATTATTGTTGTCATTATTTGAACTAATGTCTTATGTGGACACTGCGACTTTTTCTAATTTACCTTCATTTGCTCTGCCATGCTCCACCATTCTTAATCCTTAATGCTTTCAAATCTTGTCTTGCCCAGATAAGACACTTCTATGGCAATTATAAAGTAAAAAGCGAATTTTATGGTGGCACATAACCACATGTTCTGACAAAAAATACAGTATTTCTGTAAATGTAATGTTTTAGCTATTTGATCAGACTATTTTCTACACATACTTGTAGGTAACTGAAGAGGTATCACAATCTCCCCAAAAATTCGATACTGAGATTTCAGGAAATAGAAGTTTTGGTGCTGCTGAATCTTCATTCTGATTGAATATAGGAAGCATTTTTGAAAAATCGTCCAGAACTCATAAACGAAAATTCTATAAAATATGAATTTAAAATGCATATTATTAGAAATAAGTAAAAAAATTTCTATCACGTAAGATTTATCAGTAAATTTAATTTTATAGTCTACTATAAAAATTGTATTTAAATGGAGTGTGCCCAACTGAAAGTTAAGTTGACATAAAATTACTGATACAGAACTTCATAACTTATCATAAAGATCTAAATGCATCCTGCTTTGTTTACTATAGTGGAAAAGATTCCTGTTTTAAGCATTTATCGATTTATGGCCCTCAGCGCAATGGCCAACGTTGCTTTAACTTTGCTCCTCTCTATCTTTAATTTCACTGAGTAAATAAACAATGTGTTTATCTTAAGTACTCCACTGGGTGGTCTGTTTTTCATCTGTGTTGTTTTGTATTGGAATTTGGATTATTCTTTCAGTTCATATTTAGCTGCAGAAGTGTAATGTTACAGAAATGGATAATAGCAAGCTTAGGAAATTTACTAATGATGCCAATAATTTTTGTATGTATGTGGACAATTCACCCCTAAATCGCAGCTAAAAAATATAACAAGTATTACTAAAACAACATATTCATTATCCTTTGGTTGTGCCCTAGGAGATCAAGATAAGGATTTTGCCCTTCATGTTTGCTGCACATCGTGTAAAACTGGTCTTAATCAATGGCTGCACAGTAAATGCAAATCTTTGCTGATTGCAGTGCCTATGGTGTGGAGAGAACAATCTAACAATTTAAATTACTGTTGTATTTGTAATACAAACATTACCAGTGTTTCTAGATAAAATAAGTTGAGTGACAAATATCCTGGTATTCCATCAGTAATAAGACCAGCTCCTCCTAGTGAAGATCTTCCTTGCCTGATCCTCCAAAAGCGTGAGTTAAAGAATATGATGGTTCAAATTCACCCAACACAAGAAGGAAAGACAGAGGAATGCGTAACATAGTTACTTTTCCTTTCTGAATGATGTTTATGTTCACCTGCCGGATATGATAAGGTTCATTTAAAATACACAGTGCTGTCACAGGACGTATCCATGTATAATACCTATCACTGCAAGTTACCGAAACGAACACTAGATCTGTCAACATGGGTGACTCATATGCAGTCATATACACTTATTTCGTAGTAAACAGATCCACTACCAGAGCAGATAAATAGTTCAAGCCCCTCTCCCTCATCAGATCCCGCTGCCTTTTGCTGTGGGTAGACAGTAAGCTCAGCATTCGTCCAGGATTGCGGCAGTAATATCTATAAAAAAAAAAAAAAAAAAAAAAAAAAAAAGTCCCTCACTCAAACTTTCCCTTATGAATAATTTTTTTATAAATTTTAATTTTCTTTTAAGTGTCTTTAATGACTTTTAATAATATATCAATCACATAGATAAGAGTCAACATTGAGTCCAGAGGTTCTACACCCTTTAGTCTTGGACCCGTAGGACCAAGACCCGGGCCTCTTTCCCCAGGGAGTATCCAATCTGTCCCAAAGGGCGCCCGGCGTCCTCCGTTGAAAAAATCAATGCCACAAAGTCAACAATATTATATTCCATACAATTGTATTTTGTTCTTTGGTAAGAATCATCAGCTCTGCTAGCATGTTTGAAGCTCCTGTAAGTTTTTCTGTACCTTTGAAAGTGCTGCAAATTCTCGGTAATAATAATAATAATAATAATAATAATAATAATAATAATAATAATAATAATAATAATAATAATAATAATAATAATAATAATAATAATAATAATGGTAATAATAATAATGGTAATAATAATAATAATGGTAATAATAATAATAATAATGGTAATAATAATAATAATAATAATAATAATAATAATAATAATAATAATAATAATAATAATAATAATAATAATAATAATAATAATAATAATAATGATGATGATGATGATGATGATGATGATGATGATAATAATAATGATAATAATAATGATAATAATAATGATAATAATAATGATAATAATAATGCTAATGATAATGATAATGATAATGCTAATGATAATGCTAATGATAATGATAATGATAATGATGATAATGATGATAATGATGATAATGATGATAATGATAATAATGATGATAATGATGATAATGATAATGCTAATGATAATGATGATAATGATGATAATGATGATAATAATAATAATTAATAATAATATGGTATCATAACCTATTATATTCATTGTAATTTCATATTCATCCTGCTTGAAGTTTCCAGCTGTGTAAATGATTAAATTTGTAAATACTTTTGTGAAACTTACTGTTAATTGTTTTAGGCCAAGTACAACAATAATTGAAATATTTCTTCTTTTCTCCAGGTATGTGCTTTGTGGCTTGACTTGATGCAGAGATGGTGTTGGTAAGTAGAGATTTGTGCCTGCTTCCTAATACTATTATATCTCCTGCATCGGAAATGTAAAATTGGATTAATTTTGTTTGGTGGGGATAATCTTTTACTGCCTGGAGTAGATGATAATAATCAACCTATTGTTTCTGCCGGTACATATTGTGTTACCACCTTAGCGGTGAATATTTTATGTAGTATTACACTGATTTTATCTGTAGTAGTTTCGTGTGTAAACCCTTTAAACGAAGGTGTAATAGTAATGATCGATTACCAACGTTTACAAGTTATTACAAAATCTTTTCTTGGATCTTGCTGATCTTTTGTACGTATGCCCCATGTGGGCAACCTCTTTAGGAAGGATGATGTGAGAGGAGACAGAGGGCAGCTGATCTCAAGGTGTCATTGAAGTACAGAGGGCGGTGTCCCTGCGCTTTACTAGACAGAAACTTCCCGGCGGTGGTCCCGAATCAGTCACGACGCCCGTTTGATACCGGAGGCCGTCCCCGCCCCCAGAGCAAGCAAAACTCCAGGCAGGCTTGTAAAAGCGGCAATCCGCCTGCCGCGTTGGAGACCGGAGGAGAAAGTATTCACTCAGGGCATATGATCCTACCGTGCACCGCCGAGACTCACGCCGATACTTCTATCCTGAAACAAACCAACAGATGAGAGATGATACGAATTGATAATAGAGGTGAAATGGAGCGACAGGAAATTTGGGGGGGGGGTGTAATTAACCTACCTAGCATTCGCCTTGCGACCGGGAAAACCCTCGAAAAAATCCATGGGTCAGGTAGGTCGGCCACGAGAATTGAACCCATGCTCCCCGAATGCGGGCTACACACGAAACCGCCTGAGCCATCCCGCTCGGTAAATCCTTTCTTAATGAAAGGATTTCAAAGGAATTTCCCATAAAATTCCATGTATACTGTTTATTTATGATGTAAATATAATTAATATATGGTATTTAAATCAAAATTATTAGAACCATTTTTGAGAAAATAGAAACAGAAGATTGTTTCATTCAAAAGTAGTTTCGAGAGGGGGGATTTTATTCAAAATCTTGATGTCACAGCTTTGGAATATATTCTATTTGCTTTCTTTGACATTTATGCAAATTATACAATTGGCCTTTTTCTAATAATGCGTTTATTGTTTTCTATTCAATTGTTCTCAAAACTCACAACTTTTGGTCAAAACACAGTGTCGAATTTTTCTATGGAATGCCATATCTTGATCAACAATTTTGTACACGGTTGAGAAAGTAAAAAGAGCTGTAAAAGAGAAGGAAAATACTCTCTAATCAATAAACGTGAATTTTCTAATCCAATACACTTTGACGAGTAAGATATTCGTACACAAGAAGATGGTGACTTACCAGTGCACGTGCTTCAGTGTTGTAGAGGTGGTGGTTTGTACTATTATACTCTAGGCGCGTATTGTCTGCGTTAAGTACCACATTAGGCGATGGTTTTCATAATGCCCTTGTAAAACAGGAAATGTCCCGCTAAGCACCTTGTACAAGATACTGTCTTTGTGCCGAAAATCCCATGAACTCCGATCCGCAGAAGCGTGACTTGCCTTTTGAAATGAAACAATTGAGAGAAGCTGTCTGTAAAACGGAAACTTAACGCATGACAAGATTACCGGCCTGGGTGTTGGGGAAAGTATCGACCCGGAGAGGGTGGGGTTGGAATGTGGATAATTAGCAGGGTTGTAATTAAAGAAGAAAGTGAAACAAATGTCATTTGTAGCTAGGAGACAAAGCCTGGTACTCCCTCCAGGGTGTGTTGAGTCTTCCTTCTCCCAAGCACAGGATGAGTTGAAGACTCGCCTGGACTACACGAAGATCGATGTTAACAACACTGGACCTCTAGATGTACGTTATAAAACCATATTGAATGAATGGTATTTTCTTTGCAAGTGTGAAGTTCAACCCAGTAGGTGTGATAGGGCACGTAACATGACCGACCTATCTGCTTTAAAATGCCTATTTTAAATAGTTTATGTTGTTTGAGAGGAATAGTTGGACTTGTAATGTTAAATGAAATGGATAAAATGTAAGGTAGGTTATGTGTAACCATGACGACCTCAAATGAGAGGAAGTTGTTTAAAGTTTTAAAGACCTTTCTTCTATTTAAGAACGTCGTATTAGAAAGACGTACATTTGTTTTGGATAATTATTTTGAATGTGTATTTAAGATGCACAAATAGCGTGTGTGTAAGAAAGAAATAGCTTTGGCTTCACTCTTCGTCAAATTATTGAAGTGCAAAGATGTGTTATCTGTAGTGCCGATCTGCAAGTTTAGAATCTTAATATATAAGGATTC
>CM060951.1:188265743-188365743 GCA_030765055.1 Mantis religiosa
CTTTAAACTGATTGTAGGCCTATCTCCATGAGATGCAACATTAATGCTACTAACTTTCATACGTTTCACGTGCATTCCTATTGTTGATTTCTTTGGAGACGTTCATATTAACATTCATTTTTTATTTTAAATAATCATTACCTAGAGATTCTGTATTTCACCCAGAAGTTAGTGTATTTTACTAAGAATCTAGGATAACACTTTAAACTGAAATGTTTCTTTTATTTTCTTTCACTAAAAAAATAATCAACAACTTTAAAAGTATACAGCTGTGGCGTTATTTGATCGTCTTGTTTCTCCAACTTAATCCAGCCACACGTTCGGGAGCCAAATTTGTGGCGTAAATGATTCTCCACTCGCAGCAGATAGGAAGCACGCCGACTGTTTTGAAGATCCAGGTCGAGATTTGATTAAATAAAGAGTCATGAGATCTTTTCTCAGGTGTGGAATTTTGGTAACAAATAAAATTGTATATGACTCCAATTTCATAATATATCATTTAATTGTATAATCAGAATTACAATTCACTCGTTTCTATTACGAATAACTCTTTTTGAAGGTTATTAACTTTCCGTTACAATTGTATTCACCGCAACATTTTTTCATCCTCATCAAACAAGACTGAAGAACATATCTCTCTCAAGATTACTGATTTTTCCATAACTATCGTTACTTTTCTATTAATTTTGTGATTGGCCGATGTACTGCTACGTCATCGCATTACGTAATACAATTATTACTACGTCCAATCACAAAATTACACATATATTTGTTTTTAATATGTCACTACATGGCCCACTAAGTCATATCAGAAAACAATATTCATATAAAAAAGTTCTATCTAAAACACATCGTTACACAGCAAAGGTCTGACTTTATGCCATATATAAGATATGTTTCAATTAGTTGGCCTGCTGATCTGTTCGTACTTCAATAATATAGGTGTACAATTAATTGTGTTCTAATACAAAAATTTCTATATATGGCATTTCTGAAAATTTTGCTGTTATTTATTTCAATGTCTCCAAGTTCTTGTAGGACTTCGTTTAAGAGATGAATAGCCAGTTTTGGGGTGTGGACCACCAGCTGTATAAGTATTTTAAAGGTGTGAAAATGTTCTCTGTGAGTTTCCGAATGCCCACCGGTCACTGTATACACTCATAACGTGTGTTTACTAAAGCCAGGGAAGTAAATGAATGGCACGAAGTATGAAGACCTTGGAGGTCACTCAAGAATTGGTCCCACCACATTATTTTTTGTTAAAAGCATAATTCACTTGGTGATATCACTCTTTTGTGCCAGCAACTTAATGGAGAAGCACGATACTACCTAAATGTGCAGTGTCTTTCAGTTACATTTGTGATGCGATGTTGAAGGTTCAAATTTGTTAGACAACACGGATTTACCTTAATCTGTAAACATTGTTGCTAAGCCATTCTTTTGTTTCTTATCCAGTTTCAATATCAATGCCATCTTTAGCCCTCTAGTGTGCATTTACAGAAAATAATTATCGTTTAACGGTTTTTATTTTCTGCCTGTCCAAACAGTTCAGTCTGTATGTACAATAACTTAATTACAATCATATTATTATCATTGCAGCTATTCAGCAGCCTACTACTTGCTGACACCTAGTATATTCTTTACTATTTCAACGCCCGTTTTAATATTATTTAGGCGGTGCACACTGATAAACTGACTATGAATGTGAATTGGAAAAAGTCTGTAGCATTTTTCTTATGGGAACTAAGAAATTGGAAGATAGGACGTTGCTGGCGGGATTTAACCCCATATCCACCGTTCACCATTCGTGACGTAACAACATACACGGTGCTGTCCAGTAACAGAAGTATTTAATATTATTTTACATGATGTTAATAGTTATGCCTGATTTGAAGCTTCGATTATTATGTTCTATATGAAAAGTATTATTATTATTATTATTATTATTATTATTATTATTATTATTATTATTATTATTATTATTATTATTATTATTATTATTATTATTATTATTATTATTATTATTATTATTATTATTATTATTATTATTATTATTATTATTATTATTATTATTATTATTATTATTATTATTATTATTATTATTATTATTATTATTATTATTATTATTATTATTATTATTATTATTATTATTATTATTATTATTATTATTATTATTATTATTATTATTATTATTATTATTATTATTATTATTATTATTATTATTATTATTATTATTATTATTATTATTATTATTATTATTATTATTATTATTATTATTATTATTAAACTCCATTGCGGACGGTTTGCATATACTGAGTTCCTAAGGTTGAAAATTTGATGCCCATGGATCCCAGTCTGCAAGCTTTCATTGCAAACTTGTACTTCGCATTTCCTTTCACCTGGCAACCTGAGCGTTGCGGTATTTTACATGAAACCTTACACGACCCCAAGTTTTCCACTCGCTTCGTCGCTATGCGATAGATATCAAGTCACACCGCATTCTGAATTCCTTTACGAGAATGCTTAATGGTTGTCCTTTGTTGCACAAGCTCTCACGCAAACTTGGATCTTACAGAGAGTTTAGCTTCTGCATCATCTTCAGATTTCCTCACATTCACTGCTTTATGTGCTGCCGATTTGTATAGAAGGGATTTGAACTTCAAATGTTTAGAGAGAAGTAAAATAATCACAGCATTTGGTATTTACTTGAGATCCATATTTCGTTTCCACAAAATGACTAGTTTCAATACTACCCCTTTAAATACTTAATTATTATTTAAACTTTCGGATGAGATAAGGTGGCTTATAATGAGATGCAGTTGTATAAGTTGGTACCAACAAATCTAGCCACATCCTTTGCTAGCCTAACTTCTCCGCCTTGTACATCTCTCTTTCTGAATGGAAGAATACTTGCCTCCCCAAAGGAGTACTAGAGAGATATGTTGGATATTTCTTATAAAGGCGTATGTCCTATCTAACTCAAATAAAACACGTTATGTACATGATACTTCTTTTTTTACTTTGAAACATAATGAAATTACGTGTGCAAGACAAGATCAGTTATTTAAGTGACTTCGTTGGGTTGCGTGCACAACGTTGGCCAGATGTTCAATGACAAGAACTTAAACTAAGTTCAACTTCACGAATAACATGCGTGAAGTTATTCATAAAATCATTTACTATTTCTGGCTTGTTGACATAAACTCGAAATTTAACATAATCCCACAAGAAGTAATCCAACGGCGTTAAATCACATTATCTGGGGACCAGTTTTCATCACCACCACGAGGTATTATGAAACTTGTGAACTTCTCCTTCAAAAGATCGATTGTTTTGAGAATAGTAGAACATGTGGTACCATCTTGCTGGAACCAGATGGTTTCTGAGATTCATACCACCCAACTGAGGCCAAATTTAGTCCCTTATAAGAGCCAAGTATCTTTCTCCATTGACAGAGCTTCTCCAATTTTATTCATTTTGATAATAAATTTTCACAATTTCTACTCTGTAACTCAATTACAATGACAGCTATCACCCTTTATTTCTATGTCATCAATTTAAAAACAAATAAAGTTTTGGAAATTAATTGTTCTTTCACATAGGACGCACTATGAAAGGGTAGAGCCACACTGAAAAATTGAATGCCATAGCCGGGATTTGAACCACGGATCTTCTGGTCTCCATCCAGCCGCTCTAAACCATTGAGCTACTATAACCAACCTGCCGACATGACATTAAATTCTCCAACTGACTCGTGTTTTTTCCAGTAAACCACTTAGGAGTGCTCATAAACACATGCGAAAACTACCCTAATGGCGACTTACTATGCTGTAGGTACTTTAAGGCCCAGGCTTTATTGTTCGGACCAGTATTAGGTACAATTAATGTAAATTAATTGTTCTTTCACACTAGCCGTGTGTAGGACGCACTATGAAAGGTTAGAGTCAGACTGAAAACTTCAATGCCATAGCCGGGATTTGATCCACCAAACTTCTGATCTCCGTCCAGCCGCTCTAAAGTACTTACAGCATAGTAAGTCGCCATTAAGGTACTTGTCTCATGTGTTTTATGAGAACTCCTAAGTGGTTTACCGGAAAAACACGAGTCAGTTGGAGAATTTAATGTCATATCGGCACGTTGATCATAGTAGCTCAATGGTTAGAGTGGCTGCACGTAAACCAGAAGAGCCGTGGTTCAAATCCCGGCTATGGCAATGAATTTTTCCGTCTGGCTCTACCGTTTCATAGTGCATCCTACACACGGCTAGTGTAAAAGAACAAGTAATTTCCATTAATTGTACCTGATAGTGGTCCTAACTAAAGCCCGGGCCTTAAAGTACTTACAGCATAGTAAGTCGCCATTAAGGTAGTTGTCTCATGTGTTTATGAGAACTCCTAGTTGTTTACCGGGAAAAACACGAGTCAGTTGGAGAATTTAATGCCATGTTGGCACGTTGATCATAGTACTCAATGGTTAGAGCGGCTGGACGGCAACCAGAAGATCCGTGGTTCAAATGCCGGCTATGGCATTCAAATTTTCAGTCTGGCTCTACCGTTTCATAGTGCGTCCTACACACGGCTAGTGTGAAAGAACAATTAATTGTACCTAATAGTGGTCAGAACTATAAAGCCCGGGCCTTAAAATACTTACAGCATAGTAAGTCGCCATTAAGGTATTTGTCTCATGTGTTTTATGAGAACTCCTAGTGGTTTACCGGAAAAACAAGAGTCAGTTGCAGAATTTAATGTTATGTCGGAACGTTGGCCATAGTAACTCAATGGTTAGAGCGGCTGGATGGAGACCAGAAGATCCGTGGTTCAAATCCCGGCTATAGCATTGCATTTTTCTGTCTGGCTTTACCCCTTCAAATAAAGTTTTAATAAGTATTTCGTGTTATATAATTTATTTTTGCATGTAATCATAAAGTACTTGAAATAATTATGAGACATATACAAAGTATTATAGTTGAAACAAAACTCCCTCTTATACCTATAGTTTACCTTTCTATATATAGTCATACACGACTTAATGACAGGGTTATGAAATCTAACGTACGAAATATTTACTAACATTAGTTATTTTAATATGACATTCCAAGGCACTTTTAATCAAAACAGGTATCCAAATTGCGAAATAGTAGTATTCACATATTTAGCTCATGCGTGCACTTTTATAGGTGCATGATAAACCTTCTCATTCAAAACAGTTAATTTGCGTGAAACCACTTGCTATTAAATTTACGATTGTAGCCATACTGCTCTTTAGTACTTCTCTTTCTTTGTGTACTATGTTGGAGATAAATTATGACGCAATTTGCAGTTTAACCTGTTACGTTACACAGGAAGCAATAACACGCCACATTACATGTAAGATTTATTCTTAGTTTGTTATCTATCTGCTTCACTCACACTTTTATTAATTCATTCTCTTTATAGGTAGACTGCGGATATTCAGGTCGTAAAATGCGTTTTTACGTACCTAAAATTTTATTTTTAGTATCTCATTTAGATTGTACAAATTATGGTGCAAGACAATATTAATATAAAATCTGAACTCTGAATTTTACATTCACACATTTTTTCCAAACTTATCGCTTATTAGTGGATATACAAATGATTCTTACTTTTTCAATCTAATTCATGTTTATTTAAATAAATCTTTGTAAAAATAGCCAAAACACCCATTACGTTGTAGAAAGCAGCGATATCTAAGAACTGAAGTCATATGCTGACCTTAAAATTTTCTGTCTTTTCCATGCAGTCGCGAGGAGCAAGTTAGTGTCGACAGAATATTAAAACAATGACAAAAGCATAGAATAACTAGAAGTACATATTAAGGTTGCTACAAAATAGGAATGAACATAAGGCGGGGCTAGGCGTGGCTGTTCTATCGCTACTAGCCAATGCGGTGCGTGCAACGTTGTACAGTTAAGCAGGCATACTGGCTGGCTTGGCCGAACCATATGGCTAATTTATTTGCGCTATCTAAAGACACCAGTTTATTATTTATTATCCAATTTTTTTGATTCCTATTTTACCCAAAGGTATATAACAAATTCAATATCAAGCTGACAAACAGTAAACATCAAGATGAATCATTTAGCTTAAGAAATATTTTGTTTAAGAAAGCCATGAAATATTGATAAGTTTTGTAATTCATCAGAATATGTATAAGAGGTTTTGAGAAAGTATAACCTAAGGATTGAAGCAATAATTCAAGTTCGTATCTTTCAAAACAGAATAACGGGCAATCAAATAAAATGTGAGGAACTTCTTGAAGATGATTTCCACAAATATAATGAGATATGGATTTGATTTTGAATCGAAATAAGTAAGCTGAAAATTTGCCATGTCCAGTTAAGAATTGAGTGGGAACATTGGATTAACGAATTTATATTTATGTCTGTCAGAAACTGTTGGGAAATATAAATTCTTAGTCCAAGCACCACAATCACTTTTTTAACCAGTATTCATTCCAGTCGTTGATGATAATCTCCTTTAATGTTTGCCTCACATAAGAAATAGGGCATAGAGTGTTTGTCTCTGGAAGATTTGAAGTCGCAGCTCTCTTTGCTAGCTCATCTGCACGTTCATTTCTGGCAATCCCTACGTGTCCTCTGACCCATGAAATACACAGATGTGAACCATATAATAATTGATTCCTTATTTCAGCTGCAATAGGACTGCTGCTTTTGGTATCTTTCGAAGCTACAATTGTTACTTGTGAGTCACTGTAAAGGCGAGCGGTACACTGTAAGTTGTTGCACCATTTCACTGTTTTACGGATTGCTAATAATTCAGCTTGAAAAACTGAAGAGAAGCTTGTTTAACTGGTTGAAGAATTGAAGAATTATTTTGTTTCCCCATGTTACAGAGCTATTTTTTCTGAGGATTACTGTCCAAACCCCATGTTTGTAGTACATCTGGTTTCGGAGATATGGAAAGATAGGTGCCTGACTAGAAACAAAAGAATCATTCACTGTAGGTGCAAAAAACACACATGTTCTATGCTGCAATTACATTTTGTACCCTACATTCAGTAAAGTGGCGAACTTTTAAGAGTGTACACGTGTTTTTCAAAGTTAGTAAATATACCGCTTAGCAAGTCCAGTACCGGTGCGCCTAGTAGTTACTGCGAAACAACTCGTAGGATTTTACATAAGTAGGCTATAAATATTCTTATTAATCTGTATTCCTTTTTCAAAGAGATGTCAATTAAAGACATTTTCGAAAGTACAAATTTCGAACAGAGAAGGCGGCACCGTGGCTCAGTGGTTAGACCGCTTGGCTCTCACCAAGGCGGCCCGGTTTCGATCCCAGGCGACCGCAAAGTGAGATTTGTGGTGGACAACATGGCGCTGGGGTAGGTTTTCTACGGGATCTCCGGTTTCCCTCGCCATCTCATTCCACCGGTGCTCCATCTTCATCTCATGTATCATCTGTGTCATCGTCTGCGGTGCCGTATGTAGTAAAAGCGGACGTTAAACACTACACATTTTATTTCATCGCTCAGAGTCGACAGTTAATGTTACAAGCTTGTTACGTGAGTGCTCATTCTGTGACGAACATTGTTAAAGAAGGCAAACAGTTTACCAAATTAAGAGAAGTTTTCATATTTAGATCTCCAGGGAAACATCGAGCAGCTAAAAATGTGCTATAACTTAGTTTTCAAAAGTGTATTTCACGTAGAACAATTTATGATTTATATGAGAAGGGTGAATATCCAAATACCAAAAGGCTGACCAATTTAATGAGGGGGAAAATAGAAGCTATGGATCCCGTATTTTCTATGCATAATATTCTGAAATCTCTTGGGTTCAAATATAGGAGAACTAATGATGGTCGAAAATTTCTGTTTGAAAGAAGCCATATTGTTGCTGCAAGACTAAAATTTCTGCACACATTAGTACAGGTGATTCACAGTGTATAAATAATTCTTAAATACACATTCATATCTTACGTGTTTAAGTATTTAAAGGATACAAAAATGTATTTAAGTCCATTATAGACAGTATACAAATGTGGCATAATGAAAACAGAAACTATATTCACAAATCGTTGAAGTGTCACTATTTTAGAAATTAATTGTTCTTTCACACTGGCCGTGTGTAGGCTAAATTGTGGAAACGTAGAGTCAGAATGAAAAATTCAATGCCATAGCCGGGATTTGAACCACGCATAGCAATTTTCATTCTGACTCTACGTTTCCACAATTTAGCCTACACACGGCCAGTGTGAATGAACAATTAATTTCTAATAATTGACCTAATAGTGGTTAACTATAAAGCCCGGGCCTTAAAGTACTTACATGTTTTAAGTCGCCATTAAGGTAGTAGCCTCATGTGTTTATGAGAACTCCTAGTGGTTTACCGGGAAAATACGAGTCAGTTGGAGAATTTGATGTCATATCGGCACGTTGGCCATAGCAGCACAATGGTAGTGCGGCTGGACGGAAACCAGAAGATCCGTGGTTCAAATCCCGGCTATGGCATTGAATTTTTCATTCTGACTCTACGTTGTCACTATTTTGTTTCACCGTAGCAAACACCTTATTTCGTAGAACGCATCTAATTTGAATCATTTTGTTTTGTGTGCATATGAACGATAGCTACGTAAGCGAACTCTTCTCCAGTTCAAGGTTTTAAGGTTCAGATTCTGTGATAATCATTGTATATGTTGAAATATTAAGCGAACTTCTCTGTCAGCATCTGTATCATTGTACATTTCAGCATCTGTATGATACTTGCTAGGTTGAAACTATCTTACACCTCTGTCGCCCGCTAGCCGTGGAACTGGCAACACCAAGACAGTACGGTAACCATATTGGCTCATGCTATATTCATTCTTATTTTGTAGCTAATCTAATAACGGATATGACATAGCCGATGACACAACAATAAATTGTTGTTCAGAACATATCTGATTCGCGCCTGTCATACGTGAAAATGAAAGGTGATAAAGTTATACTTTCAAAATTGAACAATGCCATAATACTTGCCTCAAAACACACTGTAGGTAAGGAAGTTCAAGAAGACGGCAGAACTCCCAGAATTAATATAAAATGGTCTGAATGTAGAACATCGCATGGATACTGAATATCAAAACTTATTTTTAAATAATATCCTGAAAGTTAGTATTCCATGGTGTATAAAACAAGATCTCAAACATTAAGAAACTATGGCTTATAGCAGAGAATAAGAGTTAGCCAACATTGAATATATTATTCGAATCAGCTGAACAGTTTTCAAAATACCTTCAAACAAAACAGCTATTACATTTCTGCTTTACATATTAGCAGTGTTGTGTCCTTCCTATGCAATCAGAAATACAATGTAGATTAATTTACAGACATATACCTGAATTAACTCAATTTTAACAGAAACACTAAGCTTTTCGACGTTGAAAGCTTTTATCAAAATATATTGACCAATGTAATCGTATTATGAAAACACCAGATTAATCAGCCGAGGGAACAAAACGAATCCTTTGATGGAAATATTCAATTAAACTGGAGCGAGATAAATGGATATGAAAAACATCGTCACCAACACCGCCATTTAAAATTCCTGTTCTACATGCAAACACCACCTTCAACCCATTTGTAGAAAAAGACCTTTGAGCTAATAATAAGTACAAAAAATGCTCCTGAAGTTACCATGGATACACGAGAACAAGAAAGAATATTTTATGTTAGGTTAACATATCTGCAAGATAACATTCTTGATTAAAAATATTTTCATTCAATAAAACAACTTCTGTCTAGGTTTCACAAATGAGTGATTAAAAGAGATTATTTCTCTAGTGCTGATCGCGGAAGATAACCTCCATGTGATAAACATAAATTAACTTTAGCTTGCCTTATGTTATAACACTATATTTCCATTTTACGACATTCCTTGCATTCCCTCTATTTCACAATTCTGTAACATTGAGGTGTAAAAGAAGCTGTGAAACAGTTGCTACATACCAGCCTCACCCTATCGCGGTTAATGACCACTCTCTCCATGGTCCGGACGTTCAACTCTTTGCCTAAAAGCATTCTGTTTATCACTTCAAAGAAAGGCACATAAAGGAACTGACTATAGTCAAAAGAGTTTCCCTAGCAACGTCACGCGCATGTAATCACCCTCGCCAGACTGTAAAATAGCTTCAAAGTAGGAAAGAATTAGTAATTTCATTCATATTTCCAGAGCCAGCTGCTCAGGCAAGTGTGAAAGTGTATCACACTTACTTTATCTGTATTATATTGTTAAATATTATATAATAAATGCACATTTAGAAGGGTAATCTATGCAATACCATGGAACAAATGATACAGTATCTACTATGAGTAAGGAGCCTGAGCGTCATACCTACCTACGTCTACTACATATCCATGTTTCATTCTACAGAGCAGCATATTTATTTAATAATAATTACGCGGATGTGGTCTACAAAAGAGGTCTGTCAAGAATATTTTATTGGTGATAGTAACTAATTACCTATTAACTGCAATGGAGACGCTTAGCGAGTCCAGGTGACATCGTTCACTGCATGTTCATTGGTATTGCTTATCGGAAACTGTTACTTCAACTTGTTACGTAGTATCACGCTTCTACATGAGAGTATATGGGTGGCACTGACCTGGCGAGACCACTTTGCTACATGAATTAGATTACTTCCATCTTTTGTGATGTTAAGACAATGTCTGTTTGAACGTTAACGTTTCCCCTCTGACTCAGTATCACTTTCAAAATGTCACTGACACTTTTGTCTAATGCCATACGAAATATCTAGGTCATTATATACTTAATTTGAACAAGTTAATATTGGCAAGTTAATATTTTCCTATCGTACTGCATCCTGTGATGTTTATATTTAGTATCTCATAAGTACAATGCAACCGCGTACAACTGAGTAAACGGACGAAAACAATTTCGTCTGATCAAATAAAATCTTTATCGGTGTATTCACGGACTGTAACTGCGACATATAGAACCCTTATGCGAAAAGAACTCATCTATACCGACGCCGTCCTTAGTTTATATGGCGACGTAAACAAAAGCACATGGATGTGTGTGACTTCATTAGCTGTTTAACTTTGTAACTCTTGCGGGTGAAAAATATACTTCGCATATCATTTTTAAAGACTTAGCATCTAATGCAAAATATATGACAGCTATACTTATTACAAACAAAAGAGTCAAACAGCAATTAGTACTTTATTTGGTATATGTAAGCGTATTTGGATGTATTAATCAGAGTACACGCTGTACTTGCGTAGAAAGTACTTTTAAAGTACTACTTTAAAGGCAGAAGTGGGAGAATCAGGTTACAAAATGGCTGCTACATTACAGAGAGAAACCGGTAACAAGTGGTGAAAAACAAATTGAATTAAACGTGTTTTGCAAGCTGTGTGAAAAATACCTGACTTTAGCACTGGAGGACGTTAATTTGTTAGCAGAATAAACCAATGTTTTATATGTGTTGTACGAAGTGTCCGTAAAATAAGGTCTCCAATTTTATTTAATATAGAAAACATGTTTATTGTTAATGAATGTTACATTGATGGAAAGGCGGAACTTACAGCTATTTTTCAACGTAATCACCTTTGCGGTCGATGCACTTTTGCATGCGCTGTGGCAGTTTTTGTATACCCTTGTCATAGCACCTCCCGCCAAGTTGCGCAGGTAGCGCTCAACCTTGTTTTTCAAATCATTGTCGGTCTAGAAATGTGTTCCACCCAGGTGTTACTTCAACTCAGGAAACAGATGATAATCACTACGTGCTAAGTCTGAACTGTAGGGGGGATGGGTGAGGATATCCCATTCAAACAGGGCCAGGAGATTAACCGTTGCATGTGCAGTATGCGGACTGCAATAATGCAAATGTTCGGTCAAAGTCTTACTGACTTCAGGGATAAGTTCGCACAGCTGGCGAACTGTCACACGCCGATCTTTAAGCATTTCTTGTTCCACTTTTGCAATTGTTTCGGCTGAAACCGAAGGCCGACCAGAACGCTGTTCGTCATGGACGTCTGTGCGTCCGTCTTTGAACTCTCTGACCCACTTTCGCACGTTTTTGACGTCCATACACTGTGACCCATAAACTTCGCATAACTGACGATGAAAACGGATCACTGCACGCAACTCGCATTTGGCGGCGGAAGTGATAGGAAGCTCCATCGGAAACGGCTACCCAGCCAAGACTAATGGTTGCAGCGGGTTCGTTGTGGTGGGGATTTGAAGGGGTGAAACCAAGCTATACGCCGGTGTTGCCGGATCTCGCGTAATAGCGTTCCTCACGGCTCCAATGCCCTGGAAACCTTATTTTACGGACACACCTCGTATATATGGTTGTATATATGTATTTTATATATATGGTGAATTCCTCGCAGGAATTCCAAAGGACAATTAGGAAGTGGAAGTCGTTTAAGAAATTCGTCCATTGTCAGATTCCAATCAAGTCTGTGAAGTTTTTTTTATTGTTTTTTTTTTTTATTGCATGCCAGTAGAACTTTAACGTCTTTACCAAAGTGCCCATATACAGTTATTTAGCACTGTTATTCCGTAGAAGGAACCGTGCCTTAACTTTTAATATATAAATGAGGGTTGTGTGAAGAAATCAAATATTTAAGTAATTGTTGTAAGCGTTCAGTAGCTTTTAAGTACAAAAGGGAAAAAAAAAACATTCCAACATTCCAACAAAAGGAAAAATATACAATACACACACCTTTGCACTTAATCTTGACGTAAAAGTACTACTCAAACTACGAAATAATCAAAGATCAAAAACGGCAAAGCAAAACTTTGCATAGAAGTTCGTTGACAGTGCACATGTTCGTAACGTGTTGGATAAAGTAGTGCGAATACTCCCTCCAATCACAGTCCTGTATTACAATTTCCACTTTGTTTACATCACCACATAAACTAAGGACGGCGTCGGTATACTGTTCTTTACATTACTGCGGCGTAGGATTATATACTACTGGCTGTTCTTAACCTTAAGAACAGTAATTACTATTTTATTTGCTATATGTAAGCGTATTTGGATATTTTAAACAGGATATTTAATTATCTAACAAACGTTTTACCGTAAGTTTAAGCTGTCATGTTGTCACCCCCGTGTACAAGTCAGCAACTGGGGTCAGATACCTGTCGAGGACTCTTCATCAGAGAGACTTTCCAGAACAGGTGATGCCATATCAAAGAAGATATAAAATTAGAGTAAAGTGAATAAAAGGAAAATTGATTATACAAAATACTATCATCATGTGTACAATTCATTCCTCGAGTCTATTATTTTAGAGCCCAAAATTCTAAAGAAATGTTTCGCTGGTAAAAACCCCAATGGTTCTCGAGTGGTGACAAATAAGCTAACGCCTAGAACACAAATTTTCTTATACAGAGTACACTAGAGTGCTGATAGTTACTTAGTTTGAATTACTTATATTTTAGAAAATGATCGTTACAACAGTTTAAACCAAATATTTCGAAAAGATTCTGGCAAAGAACCTTTCCATTATTGAGTTAACGAGGACCCAGAGAGAAACCGCAGAAGTTCTGCAACATTTTGCATTCATTATGTATGGCATAAAAATGGTTAAAACTTAGCGAAGAAGGACATCTTTCTTACTGCAACATCACACTGCGGTTAACTGAACCCAGAAGGGAACTGCAGGATGTGACATTCATAGACAGCCAGAAACCCTGAAAGTCACTGTAAGTGCTTCGACTTCAACTTGGATCCTCTGCAGTCCCCAACACTCCGGATTATCTCTTATAAACACCGTCCAGTGTGGAGAACAGCGGTTATAGTGAATAAGCATCCGTGCCATGTGTCCGGCACCGCCTTAAACCATGACTCTGATAGCCCACCATAAGGATCACAAGAATATGGAACCAAGGGAAATGATGGAAAAGAAATTCTGGTATGAAAGTATGGCATGGCCGTTGGCAAGAGGAAACCATGAAAATACCCAATTCGGTCGACCCTTGACCTCCCGAACAGAGGTCGACACTCTGTTCGCCCTAAGTGTTTACATCCACTGTCAGACCACAAAAGCTGTACATTATTTCAAACAGTATTGCTGATAATCATTTAGCTGATTTGGCATTTAGTCACTAATTTGTTATTAGTACAAGTTATCCAAAACAATGATTACGTTACCCAAATGCTCTAAAACAGCTTTACGCTGTATCATATTTACACAAAACCGCAGAATGATAATATGCGTGAGACTGGAGTTTTCCAAAAATGGAGGGACAAGTTTACTTGACTGATGTATGCCAAGGTCACCTCGTTGTCAACACTAGCTCACTGTCTAAACCAGGGGTGCACAACCATTTTGAATTAGGGCCAAAAGTAACTATTTACAATTTAAACTTAGTATTGTTACACAATTATTAATTATTAAATTATAATAGAAAAACTCCTTATTACACAATTTTATGTGAACATCTGATGAATTTTGAAAATCTTGTGCAAACTATACCAGCTGAACGTACTAAATAAATTCGTACGACGATTCTTGGTACAAGAAATTCACTTACAAATGTATGTGACCCACATCTGATTAGGAGATTTAGAGCAAGTTCATGAAATTCAAGAAGCCATAAACCGACATATTTGCAAAGTTCAATAAAATGAACAGAAGTGGGCGATCTATGAAGTCAATTTATTTCCATTAGGAAGAATAGACATATTTTTAGTGTCTGTTAGCTCTGTTTTTAGGTTTTCACATCTTTATTTAGTTTTTCTTTCTAGCTTTTCGGTTCATTAAACTGATACCAATAACGTTTTGTTTTCTTTTCTTATATCAGCTATGAAAACACTTTAAGTGTTGTATCCTATAAATAGTCCTTTTTAAACAAATACCAACACTAACAATTTTCCTATTTTTTATTTTAGTAACATTTATTTACATATTTAGCTTTGTTTTATAAAACATATAAAACATATTTTATTTCCTTAGCTTCTATTGCTTCAACGCAGTGGGTAACTAGAAGCATTTCCAAATAAATGTTGGATGAACGGTATTCGATAATCACGTACCACATTCCGTATGAAAAAAAAAAAAAAGTTATGAACAAAATGAGACCAAAGATACTAATCATTTAATGCTGATGCTTTAGGTTTCAGGATTAATTTTCCTGAATATTGTTCTCCTTGCAATATTGAACTAGTCACAATTATGTTTGATAAATTCTGTGCAGCTTTAAAGAGCACACAACTCCTACTAACTTCGGTTTTTATTACTGGTAACATTACCACCCAAAACCTCCCTGTGTGACAACATTCCAAGCAACCTCAGGTAAATAAGTGCATGTTTGCCATCGGATGAACTGAAGAGTGTTTAGGACGTAACTCATCATTTAGGCATTTTATACCCTATGAAATTAAGATATTTAGCTCCAGAAAGTGCGAAATATACTATAAACTCGATAATAATTCATTAAATTGCAAGGATTACTGCCATATTCTGAATGTATTACTCCAAAATAAGACTATGTTCAACTAAATACTGTTAGCCTTTTTTGATTGGAACGAGGAAAGGTTTGTAATGAAAACTGATCCACGTTGAACCGAAGGCCAACCAAACTGTTGCCCGTGGTCTATGTAGTCTGCCACCATAAAGCGAGCAGTATCCCCTACAATAATTTTGGCATATGACAGACATTCAAATATCGTGCCAATTGCTAGACAGCCTTCTCTTCTTTCTACTCTTTGTAACTTTTTAAAGAGAACTACTCAATCTAAGAAATTATCTTCGTAACAGATTTGGAGTTTGAGATCCCCGGGAAATTTTTCCTTTTGATTCAGATTGGTTAACAATATTTCATACATCATAACTCTAGTTCCAAGATAAACAGGAGAGCGCTTGACGTCAGTGGTGAGAGACATAGATTATTATTTATTGGTAAAATGCAGGATATGGCCTTATCCGGTTTAAGCAAATGGCTCCACATGCCATGTTGTTCATGAAACAATCAAGCTATGACAGGTTCATAAGCTTCATCATTTCACATGGTGATGAGATCGTGTGACTTAATATCATTACACTTAGATTTAACGACGGACAACGCAGTTCATAATTAAGGAACCTTGAAGTGACCATGCTGTCCTGCTTTATTCAAAACTTGCCTACGTCTTGTGAATGAAGGTTACCACATTTACTTTTCTTTTTTCCCTTTTTTATCCATTCGAAATATAAATTTGTTCCATGAGGTTATTTTATTTCTGACACTTATAAATTTTATGTTGCCATCTGTGTATCACAGTACATGTAGTGGTACACGTATGTACGGCTTGTGTAAAACGTCGTGCAGAAAGGAGTAGAGAGGGAGTAAGACACTAGAGGCAGTGTCACGAATACAACGCAGTGCACTTATCCAGTCAAAGCAGGTGGAACAATAACCCACACTTCTTTTATTATACTAGATAGTGCTATTGCCTGTAGATGATTATTTACTTTACAGTAAGCTACAAAAATAAGCAAGCTGACGTGAACATATCTAAACTGCGCATACATTATGAATCACAAAACAAAAAAGAGCTACAAATCACTTGCTAAACTACCAGGGTGGGTCATAAAGTAATGCCTCCTATATTTTTTTCCTTAAATAAGTAAGTTATGTGAAAACTTTGATTTTGGCGCAATTCCTCAAACCTTCTCCAATTTCCTGCAGTAGTAGCTTCCTAAGTCAACAGCTGGCAGCACTGCATCCTCTTGCAAAATGGCTGACATCGACATTCGTATTAGACAGCGTTCTGTGATTGAATTGTTGACTGCGGAAGGTGAAACGCCAATTCGCATTCACGAAAAGCTAAAAAATGTGTATGGTGATGCAATGGTGGATGTCAGCACTGTTAGACGATAGGTTCGTCGCTGTAACGAAGCTGAACGGCAAACACCATTGGCAGATGAAAATCGAAGCGGCAGGCCGGTGACTGCAGTAGCTCCATGCAACATTCTGCGAGTCGATGACATCATTCGTGGTGATCGCCGGGTAACAACAGGTGAATTGTGTAGCATTACCTCCCTAGTAAAGGCAAAGTGATGACGATTATTCAACAACTGGGTTACTCAAAAGTTTGTTCACGTTGGGTAAAAGAATGTTAACCGCCCAAAACAAAGAAACAAGGAAAACAATAGCCTCCGAACACTTGCAGCGCTTCAATTTGGAGGGAGAGGAGTTTCTGGAAAGAATTGTTACTGGAGACGAAACGTGGGTTCATTTTTGGAACCTGAATCAAAGAGGCAGTCAATGGAATGGCATCTCACAACGTCGCCGAAGGAAAAAAAATTCAAAACTCATCGGTCGGCATGGAAAGTTATGGCGACAGTGTTTTGGGATGCAGAGGGTGTGCTTATGATTGATTTTTTTGGAGCAGGGATGCACAATAAATTCTGTCCAATACGTCAGAACTCTCAAAAAGCTGAAAGCACGTCTTTGCCGAGTTCGCCCAAAAAAAACTATGGCGGATGTTCTTTTGCATGATAATGCAAGACCACACACCAGCCGTTACACCACTGCAGAAATTGAGAAATTGGGATGGCAAGTCTTACCTCACCCCCATACAGCTCTGACCTGGCACCATCAGACTTCCATCTGTTCGGGCCACTAAACGATTCATTTTGAAGATGAGGAGGCTGTGAAAACGTCCGTGCGTCAATGGCTTAGGAAGTAAGACCGTGTGTTTTACCACACTGGAATACACGCCCTAGTTAAAAGGTAGACCAAAACTGCGGAAAAGGACGGAGATTATATGGAATAGTGACAAATTAATCGTCAATGTTGTAGTTTTCAAGCTATGTAAATTGGATTCAGGGCTGGCCCCATAGCTCAGTCGGTAGAGCACCTGCCTACCCTGCTAGGGGTCCCGGGCTCGATTCCCGGCGGTGGGGGTGGGGATTTTTCTCCGACCAAGATAATTCTCCATCTTCCCCAGAGTCTGGAAGTATGAATGAGAGTGTGAATGTGTGCGTGATGTAATGATAAATAAACCCAAAGATAACGAGTTAACACCTTCAGTATGTTCCATAGGAGAACAGCCGCCGATATGACCATAGCAGTTAAATGGATTCAATTTTCTTGGCAATCAAAAGAGAAAAACATAGGAGGCACTACTTTTTGACCCACCCTCGTATGTTTGCTGTCATTATAGGAACAAGTATTTTTACGTTTACAATATTTTTAAAAACCTTATCATTTTATAAAAATTTTATTTTGAACATTTAGGTTATTCACTTTTAAAATAAAAGTGTATTTAGAAATTTATTCGGAAATTTTTCCCTAACAACAGGCATTTAGAAAACTCATTCCATTCTTCCCAGGAAACTCGTGTAGGAAAAACCTCATCATCCATTCCAACAAATCAGATATATTTAAAAAGGTGTAGCTTGTCTTCCATGTGCTATCATGATAAATGATAACACCTGTATTTTCATTCTTGAAGTTTTTACTTTATTGGACGATGCTTTAAATGCGTAGTGTAGTTACTGTGGCTAGTATTAAAGCAACTAATAATTTCGTAACCATTAAAATCTATGTAAATGTTATTAGGTTTGATAAAAGCTGTGCCAACTTCCGCGGTTATACAGCAAAATCAAAGGAACATTATTAGTTTGGTTTATTCATTGTTTTTCTTCCTGAATTTGAGAGATTTAATTTAAAATATTAGTTGTTCAATTTTATATTTATCTAATTATATGGACAAAATCTACAAAGCGTATTTAGTTTAACCACTGAATAGAATCTTAAATTATACCATTGTTTTACCTTTCGAAATAGATTATATACTTTGGAATAATTTCCTTACATTTTCATGCTTTGACAAATAGAATGTCATAATTCTAGAAACATTTTATTTCATAGTTTGCCTTATCTAGTTATGTTAAACAGCAAGACGTTCACGAAATATAATTTTGCCCAACTTTATATAAGGCTTTACAGAGAGACAACCAAGTTACCTTAAGAATAAACAACTAACCCCAGAAGATAAATATCTCTCTCTGGTGGTAAAAATCTTTCTACAAAATTAACTTAGTAACACAAAAACGTACAAACAGACCGAGTAAGAATGATTCTGGGTTAGTAATTGTTACACATCGGATGTGCAGTAAAAGTACCCAGCATTATCTCAAAGTTGATTCAAGCATTAAACTTTTCGACATAAATCTGCACTCAAAGGGTTCAAAATGTTATTTCAGCGTCCCGGATATATCTATATGCAAATTTCCCGCGATTGTTAGCATATATCCCTTGCAGCTACCGTAACAACAGTGATGGCTGGATGGATCCCATACGTTTCACGTGCCCCTGACAAACATGCATCTTTATGTACTGGGGTAAACCGCGACATTACCGCTGAACCCTGCTTAATGTACCGTTAAAAAACCCAAATATTTAACGGCAGATTCAAAACGTCGGTGACATTTCCACATTGGGGAGAAAGGGGGCAGTGATGTTATTGTTGCCAACAGAAACAAAAGAGCTGCGATGTCTGACTAACCCTCCATACTCTCACTCTCTCGTCACTATGGCAACTAAATGTCAAAGTCGGTCTCGCAGTCTTTTGTCTGCCCCCTCCCCCGTAGGAAGACAATGGAACTTCGACGGGGGCTGCCAACATAACCCAGGGAAAATTTCACCTAATTTACCGAAGTGCTATTTTAACATCGCGGTGAGTGAAAGAAAGTAAAACATAGTGAAGAGAGAGGGTGGAGCACAAAGCTGCATTCCTGGTTGGGGAATACCCTTCATACACCATACAGTTCATAGATGCAGTCTAAAATTTACTGTGCATTCAATGCCTCCTTTTCAAGAGAAAATGTGCATATCCCATCGAGAGGGCATCGACATTGTATGAGTTAATAAGCCAAATAGCTGCCAACTCCTGTGTTTTATGTGAGTATCTGGGAGTAGAATAAAATATGCATGTTTGAAATATTGATCACACAAATAAAATACGATCTTGAACCTTTACTGAAGCTTCATGTTTCAGTAGTAAGCTTTGCCTCATACTGACTTGTTTCACCAAAAAAAAAAAAAAAATCTTGAGGACTTTTTCCAATTAACGTACCTGAACATTAAGTTGGGCGATGAATGAGTGAAATGATGTTCAAATAAGCCCAATATCCATATAGTTTAGAGTTATCCGACTTTAATCTTTCAGGATAAGAGAAAACCCCGGTAAAATCTTATACAAACAACTCACCCTGACCAAGGTTCGAACTCGGGACTTCTTGAACGTGAGGCGGACTTTGAACTTCTTTATTGGACTACTCTCCGAAAATCAGCGATGTAATATAAGCGATACGAATGTAAACTTAAAAACATTAGCATATAAAATTAAATACTGCTGACGAATTTAAAGTATCTTTCGTTATTATAATATAGATAAATACGAGGTACGTACAGAAAGTACGTTCTATTTGGTAATAAAATTAAATTGTGTACAGATACAGAAAAATTAATTATTGCACAAAATTCTATAACTCTTAAACTACTTTTCCCACATAAATGCCGAAATTTTGCAGGCATTTGTCATCGCGAGGCACAAGTTTCTGTATACCTTCTTCATAGCAGTTTGTCGACTGTGTCTTAAACCAGTTGGAAACATTTTCTTTCAGCTCTTCGTCATTGTTGAAGTGCTGACCGCCAAGAAATATTTGAGATGCAACAGATGAAAGTCGCTAGGAGCTAGGTCAGGGCTATACGGGGGGTGGTCATACACGTCCCAGCCAAATCCATGTAGGATGTTTTTCGTCGCATTTGCAGTGCTTGGTCGTGCGTTGTCGTGAAGAAACAACAGCTTTTGACAGCATTCCTCGGCGCTTATTCTGTATTGCACGGCGCAATTTCCTAAGTGTCTCGGAATAAACATTGCTTTCATTGTTTGACCACGCGGTAACAAATCAATAAGTTACATGCCTTTCCTGTCCCAGAACACTCCCCGTAAGGGAGGGATCCGTCAGCTTCAACTGCCGTGGTGCGGGCGCTGCGGACCCCTAGCACTCGTGGTACTTCTGACGTTACTAGAGGAACCTCGGGCCGAATATTCGAGCCCCTCCCTGAAAGGGAGTTGTTCGGATTGGGTTGGACTCGAGGGATGCAGTGGTTCCGGATACCCGTGGGAGATACGTTACGTCTCCGGACGGGGTTGAGGGAAGCCATTAATATTCCCGCGTACTAGCCAGCATAGCTAGTAGAAGGTGTGTTAGATCACCAGGCGCCCCCACCGAGGTCATATTGGTAGCCTTCCCATTTTGGTGTTGGCGCTCGTCTTCAGTCCACAGGACCAGATGGGGGGGGGGGCTTGTTAGTCTCTAGCTCTTGCCCTATGGAAAGTCCCACGGAGGCACCGGGCGCCGTTTTGGGACAGCTCGGTAACTCCCTGGTCGAAGGAGGCCCGGGTGCTTGGTCCAGGAGTAATGGGAGTACAACCTCTGGCATTAACTAACTAAATATGGACTTAGAGTATGTTTTCAGACACAATTTATACCGTCTGCTGTCAAAAGAAAAATGTTCCCGGTGATACAGCATCCTTTAAAATCCAAACTATAAGACTGACAAAGATAGCCTTAAATACCTATACAGAACTGCAAGCTTCAGTGATTTTGTGTAACGTTGTGTGTTCTCAGGGACTAGCACCAATATCTATCAATAGAGCCCGGAAGTTGTTGACCTAAATATTCTCTAAAAATATGCTATAAAATGCCCTTAAAATATAAAGAATGCACATAACATGTAAAAATTTACCTAACAAAAATTAACAATTTCTGTCATAATAATAAATTAATAACTGCCAGAGACAAATAATAAATATATGGCTCAAATAACCACATTTTAAAATACACTTTCTTAGTAAATAAAGCAGTTATTGCTACTAAATAAATACATTCACAATTCATCAGGTCGTTTCCAATTTTATAAAATATGAAAAAATAAGTTACTGCACGCATTAGACAAAACATACCTTAGGTACATAGCGTTGTAGTACACCACCATGGTCATCGTCAAGTTATCTAAAGTAAATGAATGGCGTTTGTCAGCAAAAACTGTTTAATACTTTGAGAAACTTCTGTCAACTTCCACAGATGTTAAATGTGCATATTTGAAAAACACTATGTCACTGCCTGTTAAATCTTGTTCAAAATCTGAAGTTTTCTCCTGACAAGATATCGGCAATTTGAGAAACTGTTTGGTGTCCTTTATTTTAGTCCAACATAAATTTTAGTTTCTGTGTAATTTTGTCCCCAATCTCACCTCTTACATTTTTTATCCTATCTTCCGCAATCCTCACTAACTCAGTGCACTTATCCTATGTGATGCCACTTTCTTCAAGGTGAGTTATGAATTCTGTCGAAAATGTAAAATTTGATATAATGAAAGCTAATTTACCTTGGATATGAGTATCAGAAACAGATCCTGCGCGCTCTCAAATGTCTTAGGATCTACCCTATCAAAGCTATTCACTATTTCTCTCACTATTTGAAAATTGTACTAGTGGTATATACATGCAGTTAACCATGTACCCCAGCGTGTTAAAGTTGGTGCTGGGGTAAAAGCTATATTAGGGGCTTTTTCTAGTATTGTATGACCAGTGTGACGTTCAAGAAAATTTGGAATTACTTAATTTTCCTAGCGGAATATTTGCACTAACAAACACTTCACATAATTCTTTATAAAAGGAAGATGACTTGTTACTTGACGCCAAAGCCGTTTCTTTTAACAGTAACTGAGATGCTTGTCTTTTTTTTTTTTTTTTTTTTTTTTTTTTTTTTTTTAATGTTTTGAAGAGCTCGCAAATGTTTTTCCCGGCCAACATGTACGGTGAAACGTTTGTCTGCAGTGAATTTAATTTCGCACACTTTACAGAAAAATACAGTTCCATCAGTAGACAATATGTTTCCGTCAAACTCTGAAACATACTGTTTCAAACAGCATGCAGTTGACTGTTTTTCTTCTGGCATTTCAATTCCACAACACAACAAATTTACACACCTCACAAACTGCTCTCCTTACTGTGACATTCCAGCACCTGAAGTCCTCACTGATACAATCCACACGTATTGCATGATTCCTCAAATTGATGCGTCATAAATTCCCCAGCACTGTTAGGACGCTGATCAAAAAGCCCATGGGTCAGGGTCAGGTCGGCTACGGGAATCGAACCTGTGGCATCCCAAATGCAGGCCACAGATGAAAATGCCCGATAAATTTGTGAAAAAGAAAGAAAATTACCGGAAAATGTAACTAAATGTTAAAAAATGATTTGTTATAAAAATGTGTAAAAATGAATTTTGGTGACCTATAAAATTCATATATATCTAACGTATTTGTTCCAGAATGCACTTAATTTCAAATAAGCATCGTCTGTGACTACTCAGAAGAAAGATGACTTTTCATCAAAATCCGGGCTCTATCAATAATCAGATCGCGACTTTGAGACTGTGGAGCTTCAACTCTTCCACTTTGATAAATAAAGTTTGCTACGCACAACTCCCTGGTCAGTAGTCACGTCGCAAGCTTTGCATGACTGACTCCGAAAGCAAACCCAAAAGTGACCCAAGACACAGCTAAATATTAATGTGGACCACGAAACTCTGCTGCATACTGATATACGACGTGATGTGGGTTCGACTCTTGATAATGCGAGGTTTCCTTCGCTTTCGGTACAGCAGAGTCAGTTTCTTTCCGAAGCTGCTGGTCTGAAGTGAATACTACTCCTGCATGTGACAGAATATCTAACCAAATATCTGCTTCCAGTGTGTAATATTATAACGACTAAGGGCAAAAAGTTAAGAGATCACTGACTGCTACATAGTTGAATAAAACTACTGAATTTCAAAACCTCGTAGCTTATCGTTTGTTACATGTTTACAGGATGCTAAAATGTGATGAGTATGTTTTAATCGGCATAACTTATTTTACTTTTTCACTTCATTAAAAACTGGTTTGATATTCAAGATGTGAGGTTTAATTTTTTTTTTTTAATTTTACGTCCTCCAACGTTGTCATATCGAACGGTGAATGAAATGGGTGAAATGATGCTCAAATATGTCCAGGGTCCATGGAGCTTAGAGCTACCTGACATTCGTCTTTAAGGATAACGGAAAACTCCGGAAAAAACCTTATCCAGGTAACTCACCCTGACCGAGATTCGAACTCGGGACCTCTTGAACGTGAGGCAGACACGCTACCATTTACGCTGCCGAGGAGGGCATTCAAGATGTGAGATTACAATAATTTCTTATGGTGAGTAGAAGTTACGGTTGAGGCAACTCAGCTCCCTGCTTTACAAAAACTCTTGCCCATGGTCAAAATACAGTGCTCCAATACAGGATATATAAAACTTTAATACTGACTAAGAATAACTAAACTAAACATTTTCTACGGCTTTTTTTATTAGTAATATTTGCCATTATGAACAGCTTCTGTAAATCTGAGGATTCACTGCTGACCATATAATAACCTTTTAATTACTCAGCGCTATTCTTTATAGCAAAGAGATGCATATATGATCAACTTGCATAAAATGATATATTGCTGAAATACGTAAAACCGTAATCAAAAGAAATGAATTTAAAAATTAGGTTATTGTAGAATATTTGAATATATCGTTTCCACGATCCTACTGTGGATTTTAGTTCATTTGTGATTTTAGCGAAGTTCAAAATAATGCACACCATCTAGTAAAATGTTATAAAACTGCTAAACAAACTGCACATCTGTAAGTACATTATGCAAAGATACAATGTATCACAATCTAAAATAACCTCTTGCATTGCTATAAACCTTTATATGTTGACTGCAGTTCAATTCGTAAGTCTATGTCAATAAATGGTATGTATTCACCAATTAACATAGACCCAGCTGAAAACTTTAATAAATCAAAAGCAAACTTCGTGAACCCATCATCTTATATGCCACATCAAATATACATTTATTTCTTATGCCTGTAAACTTAATAACTATAAAATTATTTCTTTAATATATTATATAAACAGTTTTGTGTTCAAACCAAGGGTTTATGAATAATGTCTAGGTTATTTCTGTGTTTGCCTAACTTATTCAAGAAATACAGGCACGTTGTAATTCTTACTATGTTCAACTACAGCTGAATCGTATCTTAAATCAAGGCAATATTTCAAAAGGACTTTTCATGACTAACCATTATAATTCCTGTTGAATAATTAAATGTAAACCGGAAGTTGCGTAACAACTTATTAGATGCTTACGTGCTTTTGCAGCTGAAAATCTTGTATCTCGTCATTGATGCTATAATCTAATGGCTGTAGTCTAGTACGTTTTAGGATTGTCTACACACTATCGTAAAATAGCATGTTGCATATACGTTTTTAAACTTATTACAGAGCTAATGTTGTCCGATTGATACAAGAGTTTTATAACCTTTTTAGGATCCAGTACCGATTCATTTCTGCTTTCTTGAGAAAATATTCCTCGCAGAGAACCTAATGAAAATAATATCTCAATTTATAGAATAGCAGTCCTTTCTCTTGATAACTAGATAACATGGTCCAAAATGCTGTAATTGTAAACAGGTTCTTGCCTACGTTTTTCAGTTATCCATTTTAAAACACAGTGTAATCTGTCCTAACAAACACATAAATAAATAAACAAATAATTCTTTAAACCTCTAGTGTGGGGAGTTCTATAGAAATATACACAGAAGTCCCATAAGCTCAAAAATACATGTTTGAAACAGTTCCACGTACCACGCCTTAAAGTCATACACAAAAAGTGAACATCAAACTTCCATAATAATCTCCATCTTTACATAACTTCACAAAATTCTTCCAGTTACCTTAATTTACTTTTCTTCTAAACGACGGTTCTACAAAAAATTGCATAATCATTTGTGAAATACTGACGTATCTGAAATGCTTAAAAAGTTATGTCCTCCAACGCTTAGTCCTATTGGACGATGAATGAAATAAGTAAAATGATGCTCAAATGAGCCCATGGTCCATAGAGCTTAGACTTACCCGACTTTCGTCTTTCATATAAGGGAAAACCCCGGACAAAAACTTTTCCAGATAACTCACGTTGACCGAGATCGAACTCGGGAGGTCTTGAACGGAGACAGATACGCTATCATCTACGCTACCAAAGCGGGCAAAATGCTCTATGGAGTTCACATTCTAAACGAGTTTTTTTTTTTTTTTTTTTTTTTTTACAATTTTCTAACTATAATACCATAAGAAATAGATAAAACCTTTTTCTGAGATGTAAAACGGGTGTATTGAGTCGTCATCATGTAAATACATCCATTATTCTCCGGGGCCGCTTCACACTCGATCTTTATTCGCGAGACTAATCATTGGTCATATCCGGTTTTCTCAAATACGCGTTGATTTGTCATACTCTTATACCCGACTTCACAAACAGATGTTAATATCGACGTTAACAATTGTAACAGCGCTAACAAAACTGATAAATTTCTTGCATTTCACCAACCTTGTTTCCTGAAAATGTTAACAAACACGTGTTAACGCCAATAAACTTGTAAATATCACAGCTATAGAAGGCTATGGATGAGTCCTATTATTTTCTGAACGTACTGCGAAGCGCTTTTGTTTTCATTTTCGTCTGCACACAGCTGAAAAATGGCAGATAAAATCGTAAACAAAAGCCGTGAAACAAATTCCTTATCGATGGAGAAAGACTTGTTAATTGAATTGGTGACAAAGTATAAGGATATTGTGGAAAACAGGACGTCGGATGCGGTGAAGAAAAGAGAAAGATGTCACTTGGGGAAAAGATTGGGAACGAATTTAATTCAAATACATGTGTCACTACTACAAGCACCAAACAACTTGTCAATATTACGTAAATTTAAAACGAGGTGCGAAGGACAAGTGACTTAAACGTTTCAAGACGGGAGGTGGACAGTGTACTATCCACATAATTTAGTGAATTATAACATCGCAAAGTTTTTAATACTTGAAGTAAAGGCGAGATCGGCAAATTCCTTTCTAAGCTCTCTTGTGCTTCTGCAGTAACCTTCATAGCAACTTGTTTGGACAGTCTATACCTTGTAGAAAAGTTTCTTCTGATAGCTCCTCATAGGCCGTGCTCAATTACGAATGCCATTTAGACGGTCTTAAATATAGCAAATCTACATCAACAGCTGCGTTCACGTCCGCCATCTTGACTATTTACAATTGTTAAGGAACTAACATCAGAAATATGACTTGTTAGTTTAACAAGAGATTTAACACGAGTGTTAAGCTAACACTTGTTGGTGAAATGCAATTTTTGTTATAACCAATGTTAAATCCATGTTAAGTCTTAACATCTGTTGGTGAAATCGGGAATTAGTCTTTTCAAATTTTCCATATTGTGTTTATATTTCTTTTCCTTCTAAATATGCTACGATTCCCATTCTTTAAGACTTAATACGACTAATAATGGATGCATTGCTCCAGGCTTGTCGTATTGAGTTTTGATGGTTTGTAGAACCAAGTACCCTTTGCTGCTGCCTAATTCATTTCAGAGGGAAAAGCTGACATGAATAACGTAGCGTGCATAGAAGACCCGCTTTTTAATTGATACAGACAGAACCTCACAGAACTGTAAAATGAAATGACATGCTGTCAAGGCAACATGCAGTTTTGTTAATCATGAGTGTTTGGACAGTTAACACATTCATCTCCGTCCTATCAGTGTATATTCCTGTCTTGAAACTGAACGCCGATTTGGCCAGAGTTTTAACAAGAGATACATACGATGTGGTTCCTTGCAGAAACACAATTGTGAGTTCAAAACCTCTCAGCTTTATCCTACAATCAGTTTGATAAACAAAGCGCATTTTCAGTTAAGACAATTCGTCAACAAGCAGTTTCTTATACTGGAGTCACAAATCCTATGGCAAAGCATCAACGGCTTACACAAGGAAACTGTAAATGTATGATACGCTATTCCTGCTTAAATCATTGGTCTCTATTTTTTAAATATGAAAATAAATGAGCTCTTACGTTGTGAGCTATCGATCAGGCACACTAAACACAGATGTTATTTGGTCCAACTAGCAGAGAGATTGCTAGTGTTCACACATTTCTTTACAGGACGGATAATTTTTCGCTTTCGGGATATATTTGGCCGGCTGAACTTTCACACATAACTGGTAGAGAGAGAGAAAGAAAAAACAAATAGAAACAAATAAAAATTAAAAAGTACAAGGGGAAGTTACTAAACTACACTCTATACGAAAAACTTATTTCGATGTTTTTTTTTTTTTTTTTTTTTTTTCCTCAACAGTCTATAACCATATTATTAAATACTGTGATAGATTATCATTGATAGTGTATTGAAGATACTTGTATGATGTATAAAATTTAATACCTGAATTGCCAAGAGTCAGTTATCTTTATTCTGAATGAATTTGGCACACTTTTGGATAAAGGGTAATCTTTCAGATTGGCAGATCTGGCTCATGCACACTTTTTGGCACTATATTCAAATAAGTCATCATTTCTCGTTGTCAGTGAAAGAATTGGATTTCAAAGTCTGTCTCCTTTCTTTTAGTACGAAACAGATGGAAAAGTAAGCTTTGGTTAACAGTAGTTTTTAACGATTTAAAATAACGATAATCATTACAAAAGACATCATGAATAGAATGAAGTTTTATTCTATCCACATTGGTTTAACTTCAAACGTGTGAATGTGTTAAGTATTATTAACCCCAGCACACATTAGGCATTATTCTAAATAATTACTATAATTTATGCTCTCTCAATTCAGAAGGGGAAGGTACAAAGTAAGGTGTATAACATTAGAGATAATCATTAATTCTTCTGTTATGAATTAAGCATACAGAATTTTTTTACTGCAGAAATGTAAGTGCGTTTAGCTTAATGCCAAATGAACCCAATCTCGTTTCACAAAAGTAATGTATATGCCCATATCGCTGAAAGGATACTATGCTGTATCTAGATTTTCTCTATTTTTAAAGCTATTTAATTTCTTTCAGCTTTATTTTAAGGAAACTGCCAGAACTAGACTTCTATCTGCATAAAAATATTATAAATTTCCTTTCAAATCGCCAAAGCAAATTTTTTAGGTTATTTAATCATAAATTATTCTTCCCGGAAAAGCTATACACGGAGGAACGTAATTCCGGCCAATTCCTAGATTATTTATGCAGTAACAGGCATAAGAGGTTTAATTTAAATTCATTCGATAGTTTTTAAATTGTAAGGTGTAAGATTTAGAAAACTGTGCTTTATGAAAAATGAGCTTTAAAATCTTTGATATCCATTTTTGGATATATTTCTATTCACAGAATGATGCAGCATCTTGCCTTTTAAATGATTACGTGCTCTGAAACTTAAGCAGACATTTAAATAATTCTTTCTGACAATATACTCAAATGTTTAAGCTTCAAATAAAACTTCCAAACCACTGTTCCATTTTCTCCTGTGAACTCCATGCCATCAAAGAAGCTCTAATTTACATTTGCAATTCTAGTGAGGATAACTTTATTATAGATCATTCAACAGATCTGCAGTTACTGATATCCAAAGCCTGTACCTCTCGGCCCTCAATAAAAACAAGCAGATCATCTTTATGTGGGTTCCTTCACATTGTAGTATCAAACTAGCCGCCAAAGAAGCTGGTCAGCTTACAGAAATGAAAGCACAATACAAGATGCCATAAGCCACCTCAGCAGGCAACTCAGAATGCAATGGAAACAAACTTGGAACCAGACGCCACCAGAAAAATTGAAGATGGTACGAAATTATGACACTAGTTGTTCACCCGTGTACTCTATCAAAAGGAAAGATCAAGTGATCATCTAACCTCTTCCAATTCGTCACACTGGATTAACCCACACACATCTCCTCGCCAAAACTAATCCACCTTATTGTGAAGTCTGCAACACGCAGCACACCGTTAAATAGCTCTTCACAGGGTGAAAACAATATGCTAAATAACGACGGATTCATGGGATCGCTGGAGAGTTATCTGCTATACTCAACAAATCATCGAATTTCAAGCAAGTGCTGCTCTTCCTCAAAATTACAAGAATGTATATGAAAATCTAGTGTTCATACTATTAACATGTAATTATATAATAATATGTATGTATAGTTTCATTGACACTGTTTTGTATTGTAATTGTAACATAATATTGTACCTCTGTGTGTAACTTCAGTGTTTTATGTTACTGCATTCATATATGGTATGCATTATACATATACTGTATATTTTGTATAAGGTAGTCGTGATATGACCTTGATGTTAAAGCGACTTTATATAAATTTTAAAAAAAATGTTTGTTGTATCCAATGAAACATACATCTAGATATTATGTTTTAAAAAGTAAAAGTAATTCACAGCTGGTTTCGTAATAATCAGTTTTTACCAGTATCCCAGATACCTATGATTCTAAAATTGCTTATCACTAAAGTTCAGTAGCCTAATTCTAGTAGGCTGTTTTTCTTGAGGACCTTACCCTTTTGCTGCACATACAAAGCCTTCAGTTTCCGAGGACTCTCATCGTATGAACGCTATGGTCTACTTAGGTAAGATTGTTTCTTAGGAACAGATTATAAATATAATTATTTTACTACAGTAGAGAGCAACTGTTTTGAAATTAAAAAACTGGATTATCGTTATTTCTCCCTACCCCACTAATGTATGGGATAAATGTCCCAAGTAAGTCGAATGACTGTTTACAGAAGCTGTTTCAAGTTTTTTTTTTTTTTTCAAAAAAATACATGACATGTACCTTTTAATTACACAGTTGTATAACCTATTTAATTACCTCTAATTAAAAGTATTTAATTAAAATCAATAAAGTAATGAACAGTTTTGTTTTAATTACCTTTGTCAATTAACTTCTTGGAAGTAAAAACAATTAGCATACATATTTATAACGTTACGTGCTTTGTGCTATTAAGGAAACTACAGGGTAAGAAGGAACATTTTTGAGTTGACTCTCCAGCCTTTGTTTTGTTAATATTAGACCCTACCAGAGCATTAATTCTCTGGAACTCTGTTAAATAACTAACGAATTTACCTAAATGCTGCTCATTATGTTTGGAGATGATAAATATGTTTCGACATGATGATAAAGTGTCTGTTCTTTAGAGAGAATTTTCCAGCAATTGCCGAAGTTCCCCCGTCGCAAGTAAAATTGATGTTCAGCCTACCATTAGGGCTGTGTTTTGCTTGCGACAGGGTTATGCGCCCTAACCATGCGATCCAGACATCAGGCCAAATTGCTGAATAAGTTATAATGCCGTTCTTTACGGCGTTGGCTTTTGTTTTGCTCTACGGCCACCTGTATTCATTCTATTGTCTCCTTCGCCACCCGCACATTACGGCGAGAGGGGGAATTGAAATAAATGTGGGTGGACGTGTACACAGTCTTCAAGAACCCCTTATATCTTCTGTTGATTTTTATCCGCATTTTTGTGGCTGCCTGGAAAAGGGAGATCTACTCCCTTCATCTGTTGTTCACTGGAACAAGTGTTTGTTGTGGGAGGTTGTGACTTTGATACACGATGCAATTTGTGAGCGTGCTGTATTTATTTTCAAACAGGTAAAGAGACATTTCCTGGGGACCAAGCCACCGGAAGCACACGCCATTTTCCCGCTATAAAAAGACCAAAGGACGGGATAATAACTGCACCGTAGCTTTTGAATTATTCAGATCGATTGTTGCCAGCAGGTACCCACCGTGAGGGAATGTATGACGTCATCATATTCCGTATATTCCCCATCATAGCGCCCAGAAAGTGAGAAAGGTTATGCTTAGGCAACAGAAAAGTCGCATTTCCACAATCCTGTGATACGACCACAACAAACTGCTTATATCACTTCACACATGAATTCTTTGCAAAAGATTAAATTGACAGATGACGAAACTTACGTTATGTTATGCACACATACGCGCAGCATGGGAATGACGGCATCTCTCTAGAAAATAAAGCTTTTTCGGGCTTGTTTTTTTTTTTTCAGCCAATATCTTTCCAATAAAACAAAATAAAAAAAAAATAAAAAGGAAAGCAAACCTTTAATGTAATATTTGAAGGAAAGAAATTGACAATTTTAATAATGGCGTTGTTGCCATTTATGGCATTGCAGTCAGCAATGTTATCGATTAAATACTCTGGCACATGCCCCATGTGGTAAATGTATCAAATAAAAATCACATTTTATCTTATTTTATCTCGGACGTTGTAGTACAGTTAGGTAGTTAGGTTAAATTAGAGTACGCGGTATACGACTAAAAATGTACAGTATACTTTATTTTAAACGTGCTTCTGCAATATGATTTAAAATACCAAATACCTATAATTACAGTTAACATATTATTCCTAGATATCAGATATAGGCAGTAAAACATTTTAATTAGGCAGGCAAAACTGTTAAGACACTTATTTTGACATCCAATGTAGTGAATGTAGTTTAAAGGATTACTTACATTTTGCAACGCAGACGTGGAACATGTATTACATACTGTTTACTAACAAATGCAATCAACCTTTAAATCATGCTTTATTTAATGAGTCAACATAACTGAGCAAACATGATGGAATACCGGCAGATATCAAATGAAAACTGTGATTGGGTTGGTAAATTGCATACCAAAAGATCAGAGTTGCTCTCGGTTCACCTGCTTTTGTCGTTCGACAGAGAGAACCTTACGTATTAAGGTTTGCACACGTTGATATGACAGTTCACTGACGTTTCACAGACTTTGCAAAGTATGATGAAGCATCTTTTGAAAATAAGTCCGTGAATTCTTTCACAAATTTAATTTGTTTTTAATCCTTTCTATTATTTTGTTACGATAAAGCAGCATCTCAGTAAAGTTCTGCAAAAATAATGTTGCTGTACGTGAAAAACACAACAAACAAAACAAAAACAACAGCTTCGACGGTCGAGAAAGTTACTAAGCAGGTCAACAATGTCATTCTGCGCTCCAGCTTACACACATTTTGACAGGTACACGGTTACTTAGATGTTACTTATTATTATTTTTATTTACGTCCTCCAACGTTAAGTCATGAATGAAATGATGCTCAAATGAGCCCAGGGTCTATAGAGCTTAGAGTTAACCGACATTCATTTTACAGGCTACGGGAAACCCCACAAAAAAGAAACCTTATCCAGATAACTCTCCCTGGTAGAGATTCGAACTCGGGAATTGAGACACGCTACCACCACACTACAGAGGCGGGCTAGCCTAGGAAAACGATACGTCGCTTGCTTTACATTTAATAAAAGTAGTGATCGATCATGCTTGCTCCGTAAACCTATATGGCTAGCCAGCCAGCCTTCCAGAACCATTAAGATTTAAGTTTTGAGTCCCCAAAACCTAGAAAAAAATACGAAATGGAATGATTAGGATAGGAAGTGAAAGTAAGATATAACACTTTCGGAAACACTGGCTGACAGCTGTATGCAGATTTCCATAAACATACGCATAGATAAATATAAGCTCCATCAACCTTATAGGTACATTTTAACAATTTGGCTGTTGTAGGAAGTAACATTTAATGGGGCTTTAATAAACTATAAATATCACAAACGTGGAATCTTCTGAATATGCGATATATACTGGTGTGTGTTAGAACTGCGTTATTTTCCTTATTTTTAATTAATAGTTTCAAATTGTCATTTAGGAGTTTCTTTCTCCATTCCGATGAGCGCCTTCCCTAGGCAATTTTGTGGATTAAAATCAATTCCTTTCCTCGTTATACAGGGGGAGCGTTCTTGTTTCACAGCCAGGGTTTATCAGATAAGCGTAATTAAAGCAACAGATTGGCTACGAAATTATAAGCGGCAACTAATTGTTTTATGAGCATTAAACTGCAAACTAAACAACATTCATACTTTGGGATAAAATGATGTAAATAAGTTAATCATAACCGAAACTGGAAAAGGGGTGAATGCTCCTTGTTCAAGCAATTTCCAATTTATAATTAATGCTCCTACTACTTAAAGAGACATGTGAGAAAGACAAATATATACTTTTATGTGATAGTCAACGAATTTTAAAAGCACACTTTTCAGCACTAAGTGCACAGAGAGAGTAAACATGCACAAATCGTCTAAGTAAAATAGATAATTTGCTTACAGTAACACATGTACAGTGTATAGCGTCCTCTACTACTGTTTGGTGAAACTAAGTCCTAGTAAACAATAAAAAAAAACTGAATGGAAACTAATATGGTATTGATAGAGTCGACATGAAAAATTCAATGCCACGGCAAGGATTTGAACCACGGTTTTACTGGTTTCGTTACCCATTGAGCTACCATGGCCAATTTGCCAACGTTATGAGTCATATGAGTCAGTTGGAGAATTTAATGTCATGGTAGCTCAAAGGGTAAGAGCGACTGGATAGAAACCAGTTGATCCGTGGTTCAAATCCCGGCCGTGGCATTGAATTTTTCAGGTAGACCCTATGAATCCAAAATCTTAGCCTGTATAGGTCTAGCATGAAGAAATGATTAATTTCCATTAGTTAACTTAAATAATTTTTTTTTTTTTTTTTAAATTTACGTCCTCCAACGTTAAGTCATATCGGACGATGAATGGAATGGGTGAAATGATGCTCAAATAGGCCCAGGGTCCGTAGAGCTCAGAGTTACCCGACATTTGTCTTTCAGGATAAGGGAAACCCCGGAAAAAACTTATCAAGGTAACTCACCCTGATCGAGATTAGAACTCGGGACCTCTTGAACGTGAGGCAGACATGCTACCATCTACGCTACCGAGGCGGGCAAGAAATAATATATGGTGTTAGACATTTTTACTTTCATTAACATTCCGAGCAGTATTTATCTAAGAAAGATCGAGAAGTTTGATGTCTCAGTGCGAGAGTAATATTTCGATATTTTAAACTACAACTGTTTCTACCGAAAAAAGAATCAATACTCTTTGAAAACCTAAATCACCAATTTTACAAGCTAAAAAGAGAATACTTAGAAGACTTGTTGAATGTATCATCCAGTAACAATTTACTCTTGATCGCTTTTATTCTATGTATTGCAGTTACTTTTAGTTTTTAGTTATTTCGCTTTAAATTAGATTCAGAATTAGAGAATCGATTTGACAAATTTAAGACATGACTAAATGAATTTTAAATTTTTGGAAAATCCATTTCCTTACCTAATACGAAATTATGTTTTAAGGCACAGTTTAACACTGTATGGCATTTAGCCCAGTGCTGAATTTGTGTCCTTGTTGCACGTGATGTGGGTGCACCGGAAGCCATTAAAAGAGGCGGCTCTATGCGTTCAGCTGTTTTAGCGCCGCTCATTTGTTTCACAGGACAATAGACAATCGCCAGAAGCCATATTGTTCGGCTTGACAATACGTCACGGATGTTAATGGGACGTTTCGGCACACGGTAGGGCAAACTAAAAGCCAACGGCTCTACGCCCTCAAGGAGCTGTCACTAACGGTAAGACACAGTGGTAAAATTTTGCAACAATGTATCGCACTGTTGGTTGGACCATCAATCTTTGAGACAGGTTCGATGTCTTCCAGAGAGAAAAGTTCAGTGAGTGAGGATTTATGCTGGATTTTCGTAACTCCAGAAAGAAGGTCTATTGACTTTCGTTCAGAAGGCATTTCCCTGCAATCAAACTTTCTAATACGACCAACCTGGTCTTGGAAGTATTGGCAGTACTTGTAATGATAGATCTCCACCAAGCAGCATCGAGAGAACAGAAGTGTTGCAGTATATTAGAAAATAAATAATAAAGCTGGGCATATCCAAGACATATTATTTGAATGGCAAAGAAATTTGCTTATTTGGTTCCTGTAGCTCCAGATCCGGGTTCGCTTTCCTGCTAAAAGGGTGATTTTTTTAAGCAAGAAATCTGAATCTATACACATGTACACATACCGTCATATTTCGAAAATTAGGATTAGTATCCATCTAATTTGAATATTAGTAAGAATAAAAGAATTTTCTGTACAGAAATTCTTGAGGGAAGTGAATTTAGTTTTTTTTTTTTTTTTTTTTTTTTTTTTTTTTTTTTTTTTTTTTTTTTTTTTTTTTTTTAAAGTAGACCTAATTATGGATCTCTGATAATTGAAGCGCAAAATCAGTATCAGAGATGCCACAAAACATTTTACTGCGAACGAAGAGTACTGCTCAAAGAAAAAAGCAAAACAGGAGCTCACACATGTGCACACAATGGACATTTAAAATTTTAAAGATCCTCATTTTGTAAGCAGCTCATACAACAAACAACATTTATATTACACAGGATCAATAAATTTCAAACTGCAATCTATTTCATGACTTCTAATTTATAGAAAAAGTTGTCATAACCAACACTCAAATGAAACTGTTGCAAGTGCAGAATTTAACAGCTATGATATCGGTCAATATGAGTCCAGTCCTTTGATGCTCCTACACGTCGATATTTGTGTGGCTGTCTTTATTATTCCAAGATATTCAAACTGAACTATACTATATTCGTCTTGTTCAGGCATGGCTTCATTTACATTTTATATTTCCGTAATGCTAAGTGTATAACTAAAGCTAGAGTAAGAGCGCTTCTGGTTCTCAAGGAGAAAGCATATTTTTAGAAATAATTTTGTGAATAACAATATATTAAACTGTCTCACCAAGAGCGACAAACCTACACATGCCTCTTAACAGAGTTGCTTCTACAATCTTGAACTTTAATGGCGACAGAAGGTCTCAATTTGAATCACACTTCTATTACATTTCAACAGGTTGAAGAACGGAAAAAAAAAAAGAAAAAAAATTCACGTTTCATCTGCATCACCAGTGTTTCAAATTTGCAAAGTGCTTGTAATACACAGTGAAGCGTTTAAGGAAAAGTAATCTTTACTTTTTGTTCGCTTCGTCGGACAACGAAGTAGTTCAGAAGACGCAAACTCCTAAAAAAGCTTTGTTTTGCAATATCAGAAAATGCTTTAATTAAATACTAAGCATTTTTATTGAATATGCTCCATGACATGACATAATCCTATATACTGTTTACCCTCCAACATCTTTGTTGAATTTGTTGCTTGTTTACAGTTGTGGTTCTTGGGCATTCTTTCTGGAATTTACATATTTTCATGTTTATACTGCGTTTGTCATTGACTTGTTATTTAGTTCAGTGTATCAAATTATACTTTTTTAAACAAAAGACTGCAAACAAATAGACTTTGACACACTATATGCTAGGTATATAGCCATTTTCAATTAAAAAATAAGACCAGTTTATGGTGAAATCTCCAGTAATACATGATAATTAGTTCTCATTGGTGGTAAAAGCAGTAAAATTCTGCTAGTCTTATGGGAAAGGATAATGTGTAAACTTTGGGCCAACTTCGTCAAAATTTGAATTTACTTGGCTCTGTGCAGTGTGCCGAAGTACTCATATGAATGTTGCAGTGCTAGTGAATGTCTGTAGTTACCCTAACCCTGTCTATGTTTATTATCGAACAGTGTCAAATGTTTAAAGCAATCCTACAAGTTTTAATTTTCAGATTTTGTAAGTTAAAAGTAATCCACAAACTATAGGTTGTACGACTTGTAAACTATAATATGAAAAACTGGAACGTATATTTAAAAATTATGTATAGAGAAAAATTTGTATTTCCTTCTTTAGCAAATGTATTTTTAAACGTGTCATAAATATCATTATCAAACATAACCTATTGTAACAAATAGATTTTAATGCTCAAAGTTCTTGCTCAAAAGGGGACCCAAAAGAAACCGGACTCCAAGGGCGCTGCCACTCGTAGACGTAGTGCAGACGGCATCATTGTAGAGCTGAACGTGCAAGTGTGGTATTGTGTTTCTCTGACTTTTGGCGGGATACCTCTGCGAAGTCGTTATGGTAACTTTAAATGAACAAAGAGTGTGTGTGAAACTTTGTTTTCTGCTATAAAAAAAACTGCAACGGAGACACACCAAATGCTTCAGGAAGCTTTCCAGGAGGACGCTATGAGCCGCACACAGGTTTTCCAGTGGTTTGGGCGTTTTAAATGTGGTGAGATGTGTGTTGAAGACCAAGCTCGTTCTGGACGTCCTTCAACATCGCGAAATGAGAACAATGAAAACGTCCGCTAAAGGATCAACGAGGATCGTCTCCAAACGATCGACCAAATTTCAGCAGCGACAGGAATCAGCTGGAGCTCGTTCCAGCGGATTTTGAGGGACGATTTGCACACGAGACGTGTTGCTGCTAAATTTGTTCCGCGCCTTCTCACACAGGAGCACAAAACCATCCGCATGAATGTCTGTCAGGACTTGAAAACAGAGAATACACGTGATCCAAACTTCTTGAACAAAGTCACTACAAGGGATGAGAGTTGGTGTTACGGGAATGACCCGGAAACCAAGCAAGCGTCAAGCCAGTGGAGGACTCCCAAATCCCACAGACCAAAAAAAGCAAGGCAAGTGAGGTCAAATGTGAAGACGATGATCATTGTCCTTTTTGATGTTCGTGGAATTGTGAATCGGGAATTCGTACCCCCTGGTCAGACTGTTAACCATAACTTTTACTTGGATGTTTTAAGGCGTCTGCGAGAGGATGTGAGGAGGAAACGCCCGGAACTTTGATGATCAGGTGACTGGTTTCTGCATCAGGACAACGCTCCAGCACACACGGCCTTACGAGTGACCCACTATTTGGCATCTCAGAGGTGGTCTGTCGTTCCCCACGCTCCGTATTCGCCGGACCTAGACCCGTGCGACTTTTTCCTACTTCTACGAATGAAAAAAAAAAAACGCTAAAAGAGGAGCATTATGACGATGTGGAGGCGGTAGAAACAGCTTCGCAAAGGGCACTCGACAATATCAAACTTGAAGAGTTCCAAACATGCTTCCAGCAGTGGGAAAAGAGACTTGACAAGTGCATCGCATGTAATGGAGAGTATTTTGAAGGTGACTGAAGTAATTTTGTAAAAAGGTTCATCAATAAAGTTTTAATGACAACAATCCAGTTTCCTTTGGGTCCCCCTCGTATACAGGGTAATCCATACGTAAGAAATAATGCAAAAAGATTAACTTATTGTTTAAAAATTCTCCGACATGTCAAATTAAATATTTTAAAGAAAAGTTTAGAAAAAGAAATATATCTTCAGCCATTACTGCACAGGCTGTGGCATTGTCAAAATATTAAATGCTAAAACTTTAATTGTTTTCCTGATTCTTCTAAAAGGTAATTATTTAGTTGCATGAAAACAATAAGTTGTTTATAACAAAAGATTTCGTTGAAATGGGGCTGGTTAAATTGTTGACTAGTTCAACAATTTACGCCGACATTCACACAACTATATGTGAACCTTGAATCAGTTAATAACGTGTCCAACATGTACCCTGTGTATAATCTAGCAGTTGTTGCGGTAGCATGAATTGTTGGAGCATTTTTATTCAGTGCTATATATCTGCACTCTTTCTTGATCTCATTTATAACTCTTTCATTCTACGTAGGAGGCCTTGTAAAGACGAGTCCGCATTTCAGATACTTCCCATAAAAGTAATCAAGTAGAGTAAGAGAGAGATAGAGACAGAGAGAGAGAGACAGAGAGAGGGAGAGAGAGAGAGTCTTGGAACTAAATAAGATTAACTGCCTTTGAGAAAAAATCCAGAACTAAAGTTTTTCTATTTGTAAAGCTTCCCGCTGACGTCATGTATGATGTACATATAATACCTCAATATTATTCTTTTTTTTTTTTTTTTTAAATTTTCCTTTCAAAATATTCAATTTAAGAGGTCTAGAGATTTCTTTAAAAAGATTTACTTTTAGTTTTACTTGTATTATTCCGTACTTCAGCAAGGCTTTGTATGTAACAAATTGAAAAATCTTACATTTACCATATTTATTTAGCTACGAGGGCTGCTCAATAAAGAATGATCACCTTTTTTTGACAACGTACCTTTACTCATCCTCATAATTTTGACGGTCCTTCTGAAAATAGTCTCCACTGAGTGCGATGTGCTTGTCCCAGCGTTTCTGCCAGTTTTGAAAGACATGCAGGACACCATTTTTTGAGAGATACTTCAAAATCGCCTCCGCATCCTTCACCACTGCTTCTGATGATGGATAATGCCTCCCACGAAGGCGTTTCTTCAAGTTAGGGAATAGAAAAGTCACTTGGGGCTAAATGTGGACCATAGGGAGGGTGAGGTATGCACTTCACGTTGATTTTTGCGAGATATTCAGCAACAACATTGGCAATAGATGGCTGCGGATTATCATGGTGCAGCATCCCGACTGCTTCACAGAAATGTAGTCTTTTGCGCCTGATATGGACTTGCAGCGTTTGCATGGCATACCTGTAGTATTGTCCAGTTACTGATGTGTGTGCAGGTACAACATGCTGATAAACCATTCCATGAATATCAAAGAATGAGATGACCATAACTTTCCCAGCAGAAGCAACCACTTTTGCTGTTTTTTTTTTGGGGGGGGGGGCTTTGCTGTTCCACACTGAGCTTTGCTGTTTGCTCTCAGGATCAAAATGATGTAGCCAAGTTTCACCAGCAGTGGCTACGTTTGAAAGATACTCCGGATCTTCCTCTAACATCAACTTTAACTGCATGTTATCTCCATTGCAGCAGTAGGCGATACTGAACATATCTGAACTTGCCTGGTTCTCACAGGCGGGGACCAGGAGTATCAACAATGAAACTACTACCGCGTGTTTGTTTGACATTAAGCTAACAGAATATAATACTATTGAATTATATTGCGAAAAATTATGGCCGTAAAAATTATGATCATTCTTTATTGAACAGCCCTCGTATAAGTAAATATTTCTGTAAAAATAAGATACAGCAAACTTCTGACAAGTTATTTTGCTACTGTAGTCAAAACCCTGCACTATTTCGTAGAACCTGTGCGTGTTAATGTATGGACATCTTAATGGCTTATAATTATTTGGGAATATATAAGCTTTCAAAATTTGTCGCTATTTTTTCCTGCTAGTCTGGATACATAAAATCTTTTGAAAATGCGGAGGTAGAAAGTCGAATTTATGAACACGCTTAATTTTTCCTTCCAGACTGGCCTCTTATTAACAAGTGTAATTTGCATACATTTCCCGGAAAGCATACTCAGCATCGATAATTTAGAATGTCCTTGAAGACAGAGTACGCGATTTTCTTGAACTATAAATTGTAATAAAATAATCCTGTATGTATTTTAGTATTTAGATTGTGATAAATATTTATGCTATCTAAAAGAGAACTACTATTTAATGCTAATACTTAAAATGTAGCTCAGTACTTTTGTGACTCGAAATGTCCTAAATTTCATCTTCGTTTAATCTCACTTCTGTAGTGCAGTAAAACTAAAGGCAAAGAGTTGCACTGTTTAATATATTTCACTCATTCATAGTCGAATGGGTAAGGAACAAAATATCTTAGAGAACTCCAGTGAGATGCTCTTTTGTTGGATAAAACTTTAAGACAAAAATATTAAGGGATACCTTTCTTTATTTCATTTGCTTTCCAAGGGTATATTTCCTCCCATATGAGGGCTGAGTAAAAAGTATGCAACAACGCTCCTAACTTTGTTGTTATAGTTTTGTGAAGTGATAATTTTTACAAAATCTGTAAGGTATCAACACGTTTTCATATTACGATTGTGAATAGCATGTGACCTTTTTAATTACTTCTTTGTCATTTTTTGGTCCTTAGGTCTCGACACGTACAAGAAGATACTTTTTTGAACTGCAATTTAAATATATTAGGACAAATTGCAGTACTTACATGACATTTAAACCAAGAAAATACATCCATAACTAAATTAGTGGTGTTATGTTGGAACACATGATGAATTCACTTCAAAAGATGCTTAAAATGGCCTCCATTTAGTGCCAAACTATACCAAAGTATGTCTTTAAGATTAGTTAATATTTACAGCAACACTCTTTGCCTAATCAGCTGTATTTCTTGCCTAATTCTTACCTTTAACTGCTCAAGATCTCTTGGTCGGTCCTAGTAAACCCGCCACTTCAAATATCCCCAGAAGAAAAAAGTCTAAGGGGTTCAGGTCAGATCTTGGCGGCCATTCAATACTTCCGCTTCTGCCAATCCATCTTCCTGGAAATTCATTATTTAGGGAATTCACCACCTACTTTTATAATGTGCTGGCGAGTAGATAAATGTAGATTTGTTTCCACTGATAATAAAATATCACGAGCTTTATCACCATCTGTAATACGTATTCGCCTTCCAGACCTTGTCTTATTTTTGACAATTCCGTTTTCATAGATTTCTTCTCTTTTTTTCCCTTTTAAATGTTGCTTACCGTAGAGTGAGTAATCCTTCGTTCTCAATGCATTTCATTAAACAAGACACAAACCTCTTCTTGGATCCTCCTCCTATCACCATATCGATCATCATTAGTATTTGAATTCGTTGTCTCCCTCTAAGTTGTGCTTTGAATAATTAATTTTAGGAAGATTTATCGATGAAGTAAGCATTGTTGTCATTAGCTTTTGTCTGTATTTGTTCAATCCAAAGCCACATATTGAAGTAGCCTACTGTACTGTTTAATTAAAAATCTTATCAATTTGAAGAGTAGGGGATAAATGTATGTTCAAACACAGATTGAAGGTCATCTATGAAGTAAACAAGTATGTGCAGGCCAAGGTCAAGGTCATCCGCAGATCGTCTATATATTTTCAAAACAATTTCAAGGTCATCTAGGAAGGAAACAATCGTCTAAGGTCAATTTTAAAGCCATCTACGAACATATATATATTTTCAAACACAAATCCAAGGTCATTTAGGATGTAAACAGACGTTAAGACCAATATTTAGGGCATCCAGTCCTCTCTAACAGGCGTCGGGACGCCCGGGTGTGTATGATGAACTGATTTTAAACAAAGGAGAGGGGGAGTGGGGAGGTAATCTCAGCGGTGCTTGCATCACTGTAATTTTAAAAACAAACAAATGCCAAATGGTGTTGGGTGGAGGGGCTATGACTTTTGCGAAGATATTATAAGAAATAAACTGCTTCACATGACAAGTATTAATCCTTCTCAAGAGGGTAAATTTTGTGCTATTTAACACTTCCAGCATTTTAAAATTAGCGTACGGCACTTACTGAGACTCTGTAAACATGTTCTTGTATTCGGCAATGCTTAGGTTTTAATATTAGCATTCAGCATTGAGCCTGGCTCTGGAAACAGAGAAGTTAATGCAGACGGTAATGTGAAAGCTTCTCAAAGGTCCTGAAATCGTCTGCTGGTCTTGCGACACCTCTAGTGAATGCTCAGTAGGTTTCAAAATTAGCAGTCCGTAAATGTGTACTGGCTCGGAAGACACATCACAGTTTCCAAAATCCAGCGTGTTTCCTGGAAATGTCAATTCATGATGGCAGGAGAAAATGTATTTATATAGATGAATAAAGATTCTGGGATAGAAAAAATAATTGCTTGATTTTCTTGCGTTTGTGATCTGCGAGTGTCTGATAAGTTTATATCCCTCACATACAATGTATTTGCATTGCTAGTCTTCCGGACTAAAGATGAAAACAGACGATGCGGTTCATATAGAAACAAACTACAATTTCTTCAATCAAACCTTAGCAAGCCACCGCTTAAGCACAATGTTAATGCCGCAAAGTGGTTTACAAAGTAATCTAATTATGACCCCCCCCCCCCCCACAACTTTGACTATACTGATGCCGCCGCTTAAGAACAAAGCGACAGGGTCTCCATATATTTTACTTAGATCTACTCTCCAGGAGGGGGTTCCTGTGGGAAGAATGGCGACGCGAGAGGTGGCAAAGACTGATGCTTCAAGGAACCGCGACAGTGCACAGCGCAGGATCTCTATATATTTTACTTGGATAGAGACATCTACTGGCAGACTGGGAAAAAACCCTAAAAAGTCAATGTACGAGGAAGTTCAGGCATGGGAATCGAATCAGGACCTCCTGAATGCGTATCGCAGTCCAAACTGACGGAGCCATCCCGCTCAGTTTCCGATATATGTTATTCTGAATCATTTGCAGTCGTAGGAGCGTTAATGATTAAACATTAGCAAATAATTACTATTCCAGTGCGATACAGGCGCTATGTTGATGCCAAATACAATGTCATAAATAAAATGTGAATATCATTTGCCAGAACGCTGAAATAACATGCCACTTAAAACCTTTAATGGCAATAACAACTCTATAGGTATTCTTGGAACACTAAGAGGGAAACAACTGATGGCAATCTAGCGAAGAGGGTGAAAGTGTTTGACCTGAAGCAACAGGTTTGGTGTTTGGCCTCTTAAGTAGACATTTCCTAACAAGAAAGTGAAAACATCATGTTATACTTTTAAAATAGCAAACCGCTTTAAAATCTGCATTGGCAATAACAATATTCCCGACGACTCCCTCTCCTGAAAGTTTATATCCAACCTCCGAGGTAGAAAGAAATATCTAAATTTTCTTGACAATGCAATATGACCTGAATGAATTGAATAACTATTTCAAGTTCAATAAGATAACGCTAAATGATTCTAAAACAAAATGTATGTTTTTTTCCATAGAAGGGTTAAATCCATAAAAGGGTTAAATCCATTACAAATTAAAGAAAAGGAGATGACAATGAAAGCTAATTACTTGTTTTAAAACAAAAAGGCGCATATGCTTTAAGGTGCGATTGAAATTTACCCATGATCCCGGGATCGAACCCGCGTGCAAATGAGTGCATTTACTATCATAACTCCGAAACTGCTTAAGATAGCGACTTCGAACAGAGGTTATAAATTTCAAGTATTTACTAGCATCTACTGGCTTTATGTAATATACCAGGAGTCCCTAGATCAAATCCCATTACCATCGGAGATCTGAAATTTTGATCTATTTCCTGATTTAGACAAGCATAAGTATTTTCATTTAACATGTGCTCAAAAGGCTTTATGTTTCCTTATCCTAGAGATACCGGTTCTGGTGCGATAACTGTAATGCTGAATATTAATAATACAATGAAATAAAGTGTATATGCGCACCTAGGACCTTGGTTGGTATCTCGGAGAGAGGTATTTTTAAAATAAATCTCAAAATATAATATAATAATGGCGTCTAACTGAAATTGTTTTTTAATATTAGAAAAATTAATTAGTAATTTAAAAGCAGAACGTTATGTGAATTAATTCTACAAACTTAAATTTTGAAGCTCTCTAACAGTAAACGTTGAAAATGTATTATTCAAAGGAAAATACTAAAATTTCTCTAAAGATTATGCTAAAAGAGTAATTAAATACACATGCTCGCATGATGGTCTGATAAAATAAACATAAGCTTCTCCATCTAAACAACTTTTTTCCTTTCTTTTCTAAATATCAGAATTCTATACTTTGTCAAAGCGAAATATATATGTATTTGTTCAGTTCTTGAATATTAATTTCAGTTAAATCTTCATATAAGGAAAACATGATCCAACCTTATTATTCCTGTTTTTATTTATAAAAAAAAAAGGAAAAAATGAGACAAAGGAAAGAATATCTCCTTGAATAGTTGCCGATGCGTGTTGGTGGAGGCGATTTCTAAAACTGGCAAAAATAGTCTCCTAGACTGTAGTGGGGGGGCCGTCCTACACCAGGAGTGGGAGAGGAGTTTGAAGCCGCTATAAAAACGCTTGTCTGAAACAATCCTTACACAGTTTGTCGCTTTCAACAGAAGACTGTCCTCCGAGACCAGAGCAGTCTTATTTCAGGAAATTCAGCCTGGTTTCATTTATAAAAAGGTAAGCTCATCCATTTTATAAGTGCAAAGAACAATTACAAAGAGCGTTTATTTTAGATGAAAAATATTGAAATGAATTATCAGAGTTATCCGAAAAAAGAAGCATAGGAAATCTTTATATAACGTATTATTATTATTATTATTATTATTGTTATTATTATTATTATTATTATTATTATTATTATTATTATTATTATTATTATTATTATTATTATTATTATTATTATTATTATTATTATTATTATTATTATTATTATTATTATTATTATTATTATTATTATTATTATTATTATTATTATTATTATTATTATTATTATTATTATTATTATTATTATTATTATTTCAGGGAAAAATGTACCCCAAGAACAACTGGGTCAGTAAATCGACCTGCCCCAAGAAGAACTGGGTCAATAAATTGACACTGGCTGGCAGAAAACGAAAAACACCAGCAAGCGGCCCCGATGAAACCCCAGCTGCGAACGGGCTGTATCCTGCAAACGAACTGGAACCTATCCAACAGATGCCCATTTTGCCCGAGGTGAATTCGGTTTTAAGACTTTAATGTATAACATTTTCATTTCCATTAATTATATTTAAGTATCTTTAACGAATGTGCTGCTTGGAATTCAGGTCGATGTTTACTAAATTATAACTAAACAGAAAAGTAATATGCTGGAAAATAGTTATTATACATGCTTGATTGCACTCAAAATATATTATTAAGTATGGAAAATTAATGTTTATCGATGTATTATTACTATTTCAGGGGAAAATGGATCCCAAGAGCAACTGTGTCAATAAAGTGACCATAGCTGGCAGAAAACGCAAAACCCCAGCAAGCGATTCTGATGAAACCCCAGAAACCCCAGCTGCGACCCGTCTGCCACCTGCAAACAGCATGGAACCTAGCCAACCGTCGCCCATTTTGCCCAAGACGAATTATATAATCCTTCCGCCAAAAGGCTTCGATGAAGGTGCTATAGTTGGAGACTGGTGCGCCTGTTTTAATTGCGGTTATAGGACTGCGCTCGAGTGGATGCAGAATCCAAATGATGGTATGTATTCCTGCATTTTTTTACAACTTTCCCCGTTGCATGCAACTATCAGTTTCAATGAAAAATTCTCTTTCACAAGATGTTTATATTTTGTTTATGAAGGCTCATGGAGATCTTCATAGCCATCTAGTTTTATTTATTTATTTTCAATTAAAATTTTTCATGTTTCTCACCTATGATTTGAATGACAGATGAAAGAGTAACTGGAAACTGCAAAATGAATAATAATAATGACATAGTTTCCTGGGCAAATACCTCGCAAGGTTAAATATCAATAGATTTATAATGAACAATACGCTTCTCTTCATTTACAAACATAAGCCAACTAAGAAATAAAGTATAATCAGATGAGTTACTTGTTTCAATCATTTGGTGCTGCATGGAAGGATAAACAGTAATAATTCAAGGGAATATAAGTCAGGGAATTTGACATTAGTTATTTCTTTATTTCCACTATACCATTGCTAGTATTCAAGTTATTTTCATTAGATTGTCTTTTTACAACTTTTAGCTAGGAATATGATCAAATGACTTGTTTTCAGATTCAGGGCCCATGCCAGATCCCGCCGAAGATGTATGGTGTGAATGCGAGAATTGTATATACAGAATTCAGCTCTTAGAGTTGCTTCAGCCTCTGGAACGTAAGTATTTTTTTCTTACTGTTCTTGGCAAAATTACTTGTGCAAATTAGAAGCAATCATTATTTTCATTAAAGCACATTAACATATATTATACTTCTTGCAGTACTACTACTACTACTACTATTATTATTATTATTATTATTATTATTATTATTATTATTATTATTATTATTATTATTATTATTATTATTATTATTATTATTATTATTATTATTATTATTATTATTATTATTATTATTATTATTATTATTATTATTATTATTATTATTATTATTATTATTATTATTATTATTATTATTATTATTAAAGGCATTGGATGTCTCATTATTTTGCGGATATCAGGGATCAAGATGATTGGTTTTCTTTACAAGTGTGTAATGGTTGACTGTTTCTTGTATTAAAGATGCTGAACCTCTCCCCGTGCAGCAGGAGCTTGAGCGCTCAGCAATACCAGAGGTTTCAGCCCGAGACTCCAAGAGGCCCCGTCACACCGCTGGTGAGGATGAGAACCTACCTCCTGCAACTGTCAGGAAAAGTAGAAGCCTAAGGGAGGAGGAAGCAGTGGCGGGGCCTTCAGGCCTTTGCAGGCCATCCCCTTCATCATCATCACAGGCAAAAGGGGTATGTAGAAATGATCATGTTGACCTAGAGTGCAAAACTATAGAGTCAGCATTCAAGGGTCGTATTTTCAATAGTAAAATTGAAAATACGGCTGGAATAATGGACCCCATCGAGTTTCTGGATGAATGCAAGAGTCTTGTTATTAGAGAAATTGAGTCCACCTTAAAGAGAAGCATGTCTGGATTAAAGATGAGTTGCTCATTGAACGCCTCGTATTTAATTCAAACACCTGACCATGAAAAGATGGAATCGGTTTATTTTAATTCTAAGACGAATGAGATCCAACAATCATCTAACGTGGATGACATCTTCCTTGCAATGAAAAATGAAATTTTAGAAAATCTATCCTGTTTTGAAGGCGAAGCAAGCTCAAAGACTTTGTTCGCAATCCACTCGCTGGTGAACAGCGCAGCAGAATACAATCCTCTTCGCGCTTCTGGGTATATTGAGTTGCCTGCATGCATCAAGCGGAAGAAAGCTGTTGTCAACATCATGAATGATGATGATTTTTGTTTCGCTTGGTGTATGTTGGCTTCAAAATTTCCCCGCTACACAAAATAGATTCCGTCCTTCATCGTACCCAGGGGATATGCTATTCAAAGCATTCAATTATGAGGGAATTACATTCCCGTTTCCTCTAGATCAAATTGTGCGCTTTGAGAAGCAAAATCCAGATGTATCTATAGCTGTATTTGCTCTGAATCCCAACAACTCGGTGGAGTCTATTCGCAAACCATCTGAGAGGAAGGCTAACCAGGTTAACCTGCTAATTATCTATGATGGCGACAAGTCTCATTACTGTCTCATTACGAACATATCAAGGCTTATTAGAAGTCAGATAACTAAGAGCTGCAGGAAAATGTGTCTATGCGAGGCGTGCATGACAAGGTGTCCAAATGAGGATGCCTTGAGATTGCATAAACTGAAATGCAATAAATGTCAGACACTCAAAATGCCTGCGCAAGGTGAGCGCTTGTCATTTAATGCATATTCTAAGTCGGCTTCTGTACCTTTTGTTATTTATGCAGATATCGAATCTGTTTTGAGAAAGGTTCACTCATGCGAGCCCTCAGACGCAGAGAGCTGGACCCGACCCGTACAAGAGCATGAGGCGATATCTATAGCGCTGAAAGTTATATGTAGGCATGATCAGTCTTTGTCGAGATTTAAACTCTTCAGAGGTGCCAATGCACTCGACGATTTCTTCAGCGAGCTCAGGAAGATTGCTGATGAAGTCATTGAAGTATACAAACACATTGTACCACTGCAAATGACGCCCCTGAATGAGATGGATTTCAACAAGGCTAATCAATGCCACTTATGCAGGAAAGGTTTTGCTATAAATGATATCAGGGTGAGGGACCATTGCCATATCACTGGAGCGTATCTTGGAGCGGCGCATAAAGCTTGCAATCTGAATAGAAAATTGCCGAGATTCATCCCAATTTTTTTTCATTGCTTAAGCAATTATGATAGCCACTTCTTGATTAGGCACATGGCTTATGATAATGGGAACATTTCATGTATAGCACAATCTTCGGAGCGCTATATTGCATTCAGTAAAAGGTACAAGGGCATACAATTCAGGTTCCTCGACAGCTACAAGTTTCTCGATGACAAGTTGTCCAGCTTAGCTGATATGCTAGACGATGATGACTTCAAGGTCACTAATGCCGAGTATTCGAACCCAGAACATCTAAAGCTAATGAAGAGCAAGGGGATATTCCCCTATACGTATCTGGATGCTATCGAAAAGCTCAAAGAAGAGCAGCTCCCACCCATCGAGCTATTCGATGACATTTCGGAAGAGGAATATGCCCATGCACTTAAGGTATGGAACACGTTCCACATAAAGAATCTCGGAGAATATAGTGACCTTTATTTGAAGACTGATACACTTCTTTTAGCGGACGCCTTCGAAAAGTTTAGAGACTTGTCGCTGGAGATGTACCACCTGGACCCTGCATGGTACTTTACCTTACCTTCGCTAGCCTTCGATGCCATGTTGAAAACAACTGGAGCCAAGCTCGAGCTACTAACGGATCCGAGTATGCTAGAATTTTTCGAGAAAGGTATTCGTGGGGGGCTTTGCACCGCATCAAAACGCTACTCCAAAGCCAACCACGAGTATATGACAGATTATAAACCTGATGAAAAAAGGAACTTTCTAGCATATTTGGATGCTAATAACTTATATGGAAGCTCGATGGTATCCGCTTTACCGTATGGCAATCTGAGATGGCTTGAGAGGAGTGAAATAGAGAGCATAAACTTCGCCAGGATCCCTGAAGACTCCAAGTCAGGATATGTTATAGAAGCGGATCTTGAGTATCCTGACCATCTCCACGACGCCCATTGTGATCTTCCTCTCTGTCCCCAGAGCGAGATACCACCCGGCAGCCAATACAAGAAACTGATTGCAAGTCTCACGAGCAAAAGCAAATATGTCTTGCATTATAAAACCTTGCAGCAGTGCTTAGAATTAGGGCTGATATTGAGACATATTCATCGGGTCGTATCGTATGACCAAGCTAAGTGGCTTAAGGTTTATATTGACCTAAATGCCGAAAAGCGAGCCAGGGAACCTTCTAAGTTTGGTCAAAACCTCTGGAAGAAAATGAATAATGCTGTGTACGGCAAGTTCATGGAAAATGTGCGTAAATACCGTGATTTCCGTATAGTAACTACCTGGAAACATGCGAGGAAATATACGGCACGTCCAACATATATAAGAAGTCTTATTTTCGATGAAAACTTGACTGGAATAGAGCTGTCTAGAGAGGAGATCTTCATGAACAAACCAATCTATATTGGCCAGGCAATTTTAGACATCTCAAAATTTATTATGTATGATTTTTTTTATAATGTAATGAAGCCCCAGCTGAATGATCTTGTCCTGGATTACATGGATACAGATTCATTCATTTTGGAAACTAGTTCTGATATATATCAGTTCATGAAAATGCATCCCCACCTTTTCGATACTTCAAATTATCCACCCGATAATGTATACGGTATAATACCTGCTAATAAGAAAAAGATTGGATTGTTTAAAGATGAATTGGGCGGAAGAGTGATGACCGAGTATGTCGGTCTCAGAGCAAAGCTCTACAGTTATAAATACGATCAGCAAACAGTGATGAAGGCCAAAGGGATTACCAAAGGTGGAATGCGAACAATCACCTTTGAGAAATATTTCGAGTGTCTGCTGGATTTGAATAAAAAAATTTTGGCTAAACAAATTTGCTTCAGAAGCATCAAACATAAAGTTTCGACAGTCGAAATTAATAAAACTGCATTGCACGGGGGAGACACCAAGCGTAAGCTTCTTGATGGCTCTCATGCAACACTCGCTTGGGGTCATTATTCTCTAAGGCCTTCATGAGACATTTCGTGATAACCTGGATGCCTCATCTAAATCAATATGAATATATGTAAAGTTTTGTTTATTGATTAATTTAATTCAAAATTAAATATTTGTAAATACTTGTGTTTAATTAATATTTTATTTTCAAAGATATTTTATGTTATAATACTTCAAACTTAATTTTTATGGGCAAGGATTTTTAAAAAAATAAATACACATATATAATTTGAAATACAATGTTCTTTATTTCAATGTGATTGTTTTACAATAAATCCTTTCTATCAATCCATTGGTTATTAGGGAAACCATACCACTTCACTAGAATCCTGTTTCCTTGACGCCTAAGAATCTTCTCAACTAAATAAGTGTTAGGAAATATTGAAGAGTGAAGTTCATGCCCGTAGAAGGCTCCCTTTATTTCCTCGCCATCCTTGTCCTTTAGAATATAGGTAGTAGGTTTGGTTTGATTCACCTTAGCAACTTGGAAGATTTCAACACTCCAGTTAGGTTCAAACCCCTTTTCAAAATGACCTTTATATTTAGATATCCTCACATAGTCACCAACACCAAACTTTCTGGCACTCCTCTTCTCTCTTGATGGCTTATCATAGTTGTAAACAGACAAAAGAAGATCGCTGTTCTGCACTTCACGAGGCTTCATCCGTATCGTGGTGTGGTAATTATCATTGTATTTTGCAATGATTCTAGGTAAGAGATCTAACCACTTGTAGGATCCTTGTGCTAGAAACTCTCGATACATCATATTCTTTAAAGTTCTTATTAACCGTTCCACAGCTGCAGCCTTCACATTGGTATAGGTGCTGTAGTGATTGATATTATACTTTGCCATTAAGTTCTTAAAGTGTTTGTTATAAAATTCTTTACCGTTATCACTCTGTATATTCCTAGGAGGTGTTTTCATGTCTTGTAGTATATCCTCCATTGCCTTTGAAACTTGAAGCCCCGACTTGGTCTTTAATGGTTCGGCATACGCCATTTTAGAGTAGAAGTTGACTGCAATAAGGATGTACTTGAAATTGTTGTTGATTCTTGCATGCGGTATCATCTCCACCAGGTCAATTTGCACCAAATCATGTATTCCTTTACTGATAATTTTGCGTCGTAGAAAGTTTCTCCTTGCAGGAGCATGAAGTTCCCTAGCTATGTTTTGCTTTACTAGGGTCATGCTATAATCTTAGTAGATTTCAGTTCTTGAATTATCTCCTCAATTTCTTGGGTATGATTGTTATTCCCTGCGTCCCTAGATGCAACGAGAAGCCTTAGGCGATTTACCAGCTCGTTGGGGTCGTTCCAATAGATGTAGTCTTGCTCTATACCAGGACGATGCTCCTTCCACTGCAATCCTAAGCCCTTGTGTTTCTTCATTAATGGTCGTATAACACTTTTATACTTGTAGGAATTGCCTGCTCTCAGCTGCCCATGCTTGCTGTAGTTCCGCCGGTGCACCTGAGTGGTTTTAAGTATTTTGCTATAAGTATCCAAGTCCTCTTCTGTATAGACATGCATCTCAGGGATCCTCTTAAAGATGAGTTCGCTTAATCCAGGTGTAACATCATACGCTTCTTCGCCCACTCGAATCCGATCATTAATAAAATCAATGACCTTGTTTCCTATCATGTAGCTGCCATCTTCGTATCTTACGCCATATGACGCATCTAATTCATGTCTATCCTTCTTTCGAACTTTCCGAAGATAGCTAATTATTTTCTCATTTTTCTCATCTTCAATTGGCTCATTCCTTTTTATCTGACTTTCCTCCTTTGTTATATTGTTCTTTTGGAGTTTCAAAATATCTTGCAGAGGTTCTGTTACAGGTTGAAGAGCCTCGCTCATTACTCTATGGGTCTCGAACTGATGACCTTTTAATACCCTTAATTTTTCTCGTATAGCCTTGGAATGCTTGGCTACGGATTCTTTTAGTCTTATGCTTTCACTATCCATTTTGCAAATGGAGTCATAGGAAGAGATTGCATTCAATTTATAGCATAGGAGCAGTGAATAGTCTATACACAAGCACTAACATTATATCCAAAGTGACTCGATCCAATGCGCGATTTGAAGGTGGAGCGAATGATATGCGATCTCCCTTTTTAATGATTACAGGAAAGGCCTTAATGATATCATTATTTATCATAATTGTAATATCAGTTTTGTGATGAGGAAGTAAACGATCCCCACTCAATTCTTGCTCGGGCACCGTAATAGCACATGATAAGAGGCTTCCATCTACTGTAAATGAATAGTACCTGCCAGCTGTAGAGAGTACGTATACATTGTCACCAGGTCTGACTGGAAACGCTTGTAGTTGAATAATAAGTTGCCCACTCATTAATGATATTTCTGTTCTCAATGTATCCACTGCTTTAGCGATGCGCTCGGTAACTGCTTTTGTCCGATCAAAATTGATAATAGTATCTTTCGTCTGATTGTTCATTTCACTCGATAACGTATTAAATCTATTTTCAAGGTTTTGATGGGCTTCTTTAACTTGTGTAATAGAATTCCTTAGTGAATCCTTAGTTTCTTTTGAAGAATGCGATAGTGCATCCACTACGCTGTTAGTTCTATTTAAGTTTTCTCGGATTGTTTTCAGGTTCTTGTCTATCTGTATCTCAATTTCCTTTGTAGCAAATTTGTTTAACTGAGCGCGAGTGTCATTCATTCTGCTCTCGAGTGCATCCACATAGCGTTTAGTGCTCGCATCATTATCTTCTTCAGGATCTTGAACATTGCATAGCCGCTTGTTCTTGAATTGATAGTTTCCTTTCCCATCCCTGTTTATAATAAAATGATGAAGGGATCTTTTGGCTGTTGGAGCTCTCCGTGCTCCGAACCGATCAATACTCATGATGAACCTCAAATGGCATTTTCCTCCTTTTCTACTTTAATATATACATCAAAGCCGTTCCTATATCGTCCGTCATTCATAGAAAATTCGGGAACTATTGTCACAAAAGGTCTTCCTTCTGTTCCACTCTCCCAGACCGTTTTACATAAGTCTTTAAACTCCATGTACGACATGTCGGTGTTTACATAATCTTCATATATATGCTTCAAGTTTAAATTGTCTTGCCTGAAGAGAATAATCATGTTCGCATTATCGCGAATTAAATGTTTCGGGACTTTGGCATAGGACTGTGCTAAATAAATAGAGTCGACGTTGCGATGTCTGCCCATGCTGTAAAAGGATGCAATCTTTCCCTGCTTTTCAGTGATGACATCATCAAATATAAATATCGAGTTTTCTTTAACATCAGCTGGTTGTAATACGGTTTCTCCATCCTCATAGGTATTTACTTCAATGCCATCAATGCCTGCAAGCAGATTGATGAGATATTGATACTTTGATTGATAAAGGGACTTTGAGTATATGTACACATTCTCAAAGCGCAGCCCATTCTCATGAAGCAGCCAGTTCAGTAGTACATTGGTTTTTCCAGCACTGGAGCTCCCTAAAATAAGAGCTCTGACGTTAGAAGGAAATAGCTTCCCGTGGCGTTCGCGCCTGGAGTCTTTTTCAAAGTCTAGCACCTGAATAGGCAGAGAGCAATCTTGCTTCACAAGCTCCATCTTAACGACTGCCTTTTAAGTGCATTTCTAATGCTTATATATTCACTCTCGAAAAATGGGGGATCTTAAGATTTGTGAAATTGCTCAAAAGGAGAGGTTAGATTCGTCTGAGGTATAAAAGATGATGGTAAATCACAAAACAGATTAGTTTATGATGGGACCTAGGAGGAATAAGAACTCTAGAGGATCAGGGATACTTAACTTTCTTATTAATCGTCTACCGTTTGAAGTACATTTACCTGGCTACAGATATTGTGGCCCTGGGACAAAATTAGAAAAACGCCTGAAGAGAGGAGATTCCGGAATTAATCCCTTAGACGAGGCTTGTAAAGTTCACGACATAGCCTACGCAGAGCACAAGGACTCCGCCTCGAGAAATATTGCTGATAAAATCTTAGTAGAGAAGGCTTGGAAAAGAGTTCAATCATCGGACGCTAGCCTGGGGGAAAAATTGGCTGCAAGGCTGGTAACATCAATTATGAAGGGCAAGGTAGCTGTTGGTGCAGGATCCCAGAAGAATACGAGGAAGAAGCATGGCGGATTCCTGCCTCTCATACCAATTATTGCTGCCTTAGGGGCCGCAGCCGGAGGTGCAGCTCAAATTGCAGCGGCAGTGAATAAGAAGAAAGCTGCAGATAAACAGCTTGCGGAAATGTCTCGCCATAATAGAGAGATGGAAGTGAAAGGAAAGGGACTCCGAGCGAGAAAAAAAAGTAACAAGAAACTGGAAAAGAATAAAAGTGGCGGTTTCATCCCAATGTTACCACTGGCCACATCTTTAGCAGTTGCCTCTAAAATTGCCGAAGCCATAAAAGGAAATAAAACTACTAAAGGAAATGGACTGAGGAGGAGGCATGCCCAGAAAAAGAAACAGACCTCAAAAAACTCAGGTCGGGGGCTATTCTTGTCCCGGAAAAAGCCTTAAGTAACATAGAGCTTGCATTATATGCTCGTCGTTTAAAAATTCCTCATTTTAGAGGTGTATATATGCTCGATAGGCTCCCTTCAAAGCCGTTTCGCCAAGAGAGGATTATTGTGAACCTTGATTCCTCTGATAATGAAGGAACGCATTGGGTAGCTATAAAGAAGGAGGGCAATATTGCATTTTATTTCGATAGCTTTGGAAACTTGAAACCTCCAATAGAAGTAGAAAGGTATCTCACAGGGTTTAAGTTGATGTATAATACAAGGAGATATCAGAGTTTCAGCTCAGTCATCTGCGGACACTTATGCTTGCAATTTCTATCACAATGAGCTACACTATTGCTGTTAGCGGGAATGATTCTGATCTTACCACCTACCTGAATCCCCCTCTGAGAATTGATCCTAAAGGCTATTATGAAATTGCTCTTCTGAATTTTGAAACGTTCTATTCCATTCCGAATGTAGACGAAAGCAATAACCTCTTCCATTACATATACAATGACACGCACAAGGTCATTGATATTCCATCTGGGACTTATGAAATTGCTGATATTAATACTTACCTTAAAGATAAGCTTAAATTGGATGAAAACGTCTTCTTTATCCGACCTAATAATAATACAATGAAAGCTGAAATCATGTGTCCCTTTCCGATTGATTTTTCTAAGGAGCGTTCTATTGGTTCTCTTTTAGGATTCAGTGAAAAGACAGTTATTGCTCCTAGTCAAGTGACTGAATCCGATTTTCTAGTAAACATATTTAAGGTGAGCATCATTCGAATCGAGTGCAGTATAGCTACAGGCTCTTTCATCGATGGTAAAAGAGGTCACTCCATCTACGAATTTTTCCCTTCTGTCCCTCCCGGATATCACATTTCGCAAGAGCCTCCAAACCCTATTTACCTGCCTATCATAGACACCAACTTTATCGATCAAATCACGCTTCGCGTGGTCGATCAGAACGGGGATAGTATTAATTTTAGAAACGAGGATATAAGCATACGTCTTCACATCCGCCGAAATGGGGATAGATTTTAAAAGAAAAAGAATCCCTAGGAAAGGATATAATAAGACAGCGCCAGCACGTATTAAGCGTACTCGCCCTTTGGTGCTCAGAGTGTTAACATCAAGCAACAAGAAGTTCCTCGAAGCTTTGGGCTTCAGTATTCTGTAATGGATATCTTTAATGTAACAGAAACACCTTCGTTTGATGACAAGATTGCTAAAGAAGAGGAACATGTATTTCTTCCGTATAATACATCGGCTCTGGACGCTAATGATGAGATTAGGATCCCTTGTCAAGCTGAAGATTTATATACTCTGCCTAACCGGAGTTATCTCTACATTGAGGGATCTATTTCTAGACCTAATGCAACACCTACGCTAGCGAAGCTAACTAATAATGCTTTGGCATTTATGTTTGATGAGATTCGTCTAGACCTGAATGGAACCTCTATAGATAGAACAAGAAATCCTGGTATTTCAACGACTATGCGCAACTATGCTGCTCTCAATCCCATGGAATCGAATCGTCTGCTCAATGCTGGATGGTGCTACCCTGGAGAAGATTTGGAAATTGTGCATTCAATAAGTGGAGCATTCAACGCCATAGTGCCACTATCAATGCTTCTGGGATTTGCAGATGACCACAAGGACCTCGTTCTTAATAGCAAGTTTGAGCTGGTGCTCATTCGATCTAAGGACTCTAAGAACTGCATTCTGGCACCTGAAGGAGAAGGAACTGCTAGCGTTAAGTTAACTCGCATTGAATGGAGGATGCCTGTAATTCGCCTTTCTGATGCTGAAAAGGTAGAAATCCTCAAGATCGTCAAGTCAGATAGACCGCTGCACCTTGCATTTAGAACCATGGACCTACATACTCAACCTGCTGTTCCACAAACAAGATCCTTTACATGGAACGTTGCAACAACCTCGAAACCGGAGAAACCGAGATTTGTTATTGTGGGCGCCCAGACTTCAAGAGCAAATAATGCAATGAAGGACTGTTCAGAGTTTGATCATTGTAACATAACTAATTTGAGGCTTTATCTCAATAGTGAGTGTTATCCCTATCATGACATGAACTTGGACTTTGAAAACACAAGGTTTGCAACTCTATACGAAATGTATTCAAAGTTTCAAAATTCTTATTATGGGAAAGAAAATTACCCTCTGCTGAAGAGAAAAGATTTTCTTAAACATGCGCCATTATTTGTCATAGACTGCTCGCATCAGCCTGAGGAGATTGTAAATGGTGCTGTCAACATTAGACTTGAAATTCAAGCTAGTGCAAACTTACCTGCACAAACTACTTTGTACTGTCTGATAATACATGACAGAGTTTTCACATACAAGCCCCTGACTCATGTGATGCAGTCCTTAATTTAATTCCAGGAAGGATTCTTGTAATGAAGGATAATAGGAATTTAATTAAATAAATGATATATAAGATGAAAATCATTTTCTGTTTTTAATAAACATCATTGTACATTTCCAGTGCCATCCTTCTCCATTTCCTTGTCCCTACATATGCTTTTTCATTATAATGAATCAGATTGATTAAATGTCTTTGAATATAAGATTCTAACCTTTTTAACCGAGAAAATTCAGAAAAATTTAAAAGTATTTCACCGCTATTTAGAACTGTATTAAACAATCTGACTCTTTCATCTTCCATAAACACAATGACATTAAAGGCATATACAATGTTCTCACTGTAATCACTACACTTACAGTTTCTTCCTTTGAAGAATGCTTCCAGTTCATGAAGGCTATTTCTAATTATTTCCCAGTCTTGTGCTGTCATATACACAAAATTGTCACTGTCTCTGTTCTTTATGATCAGAGATGGGATATGATATATTAGTCCTATGTTGACACTATAACGTTCGGAAATGTAAACATCGCGGAGCATGGTTGCTGGTGAGATGCTTCTCGGTTTTTTTTCCTAAGGACGGTGTGAAGGTTTATACTGAGATGTTCCCTGCAATGCTTTCAGAGGTTGAGGCGTCTTGGCACACGGGAGCTACTCGCATGACTCGTGGGTGTAGCTGTCGACGTCATTCGATCTTCTAGGAGTGTCAGCCTCCTTTGGAGATCAGCAAAGTTATTTTTGGTTCCCTTTTTTCGTGGTTTCCTTATAGAGGACCTGAAACAGAACACATTGCATGTGTTAAATAGAACAAAATTCGAACTCCTGAAAAAGAATAACGTCGATAAGTGAAACAGTTTCTTTCTCTAAGGTATATGACGAGAATACTTACATTGATCCTTTGGAGGCGTCCGCTTTCATGCTCGGATTCCGCTCGGGAGTAGCATTCTCAATAATTTCATGACACGGATCTGGCAGAAAGTCATCTAAAGGTTGGCTAGATCTCTCTGCAATAGGCACACACTTTTCATTCTCATCACTAGTAATGTAGTCATCACTAACAGGTCTAGGATCTCGAACTGTCCTTCGAATCCTGTAACAAGAAGTAGTTTTTCATGAAATTAGATATTTCAATGTTTCGATGTGAAAAGAGCCCCGAACTTATTTTTTTTCACTTCCACTTACTTTAATTGTCTCTGCCTGCGCTGATTCACGCTGCATTTCTCATTGCAGAGGAAGTAGGAGTACATGCGGTCATGAACCTCGGGTTGCGTGCACAGGGTGGCATGAGTATCACCGTTGCAGAATTCAGAGTGATGTATGGCCTCATGGCTCGAAGTGCATCCATCAAGTTCATCAACTCCGCTATGTTCTTGCTCATGAACCGACTCTTGCCTAGAATAATAAATATTTTTCAGACTCCTTTTTCTAGTTAAATGAAAATTGGAAATGAATTATCTAGAAAGAATAATAATTATTTTTTACTTACATGTATCGCTTTCTGTAGACTGAACAGTTCTCTGTGCATACTTCGCGAGAAGACATCTGATCATGGTATGAAGGCCTTTTGCACACAATTGAATGCATAAGGCCGTTGCATAACTCTTTGTGGAAATTTGCGTAATGATACGCCTCCTCTCCACACTCACTCCACAGATCAGACATATCAGACATAGCAAATAGATACACTGAAAAATCTGCGAACTAATATGACAGTCCGAGCTGCGGAGTCTTATATACTCTTACAATAGCGGTGGGGATTTCAGAAGCGGGAGCGATGCATGGCCATAGCCAGAGTTAAAATATTGTAGAACGGGGGGGAGGGGTTTTCCCCAGAGCCAGGCTCAATGCTGAATGCTAATATTAAAACCTAAGCATTGCCGAATACAAAAACATGTTTACAGAGTCACAGTAAGTGCCCTACGCTAATTTTAAAATGCTGGAAGTGTTAAATAGCACAAAATTTACCCTCTTGAGAAGGATTAATACTTGTCATGTGAAGCAGTTTATTTCTTATAATATCTTCGCAAAAGTCATAGCCCCTCCACCCAACACCATTTGGCATTTGTTTGTTTTTAAAATTACAGTGATGCAAGCACCGCTGAGATTACCTCCCCACTCCCCCTCTCCTTTGTTTAAAATCAGTTCATCATACACACCCGGGCGTCCCGACGCCTGTTAGAGAGGACTGGATGCCCTAAATATTGGTCTTAACGTCTGTTTACATCCTAAATGACCTTGGATTTGTGTTTGAAAATATATATATGTTCGTAGATGGCTTTAAAATTGACCTTAGACGATTGTTTCCTTCCTAGATGACCTTGAAATTGTTTTGAAAATATATAGACGATCTGCGGATGACCTTGACCTTGGCCTGCACATACTTGTTTACTTCATAGATGACCTTCAATCTGTGTTTGAACATACATTTATCCCCTACTTTGAAGCAATGCTGCGTTTTCCTTTGTTACATTCAGTAGGATTCTAATAAATTTAAATTGCAGTTTGAAAGGGTATTTGTCTGTACGTTCTGAGACTTGAGGACTGAAGAAATGCAGAAAAAAGGAAATGCTGCTATTAAAAAACTCACACCCTTTATTTGTAATCATAGTAATGTAAGGGATGTTGATATCTTACAGCTTTCCTAAAAAATACCACTTCATGGACTTACAACAACGGGGTTACAGGCATTGTTCCATACTTTTTACTCACCCGGTATAAACAACTCCACGTGGTTGGTGACAGTGTGGATTTCGCCTAGGAAGGTCTCCTATTGATCAGATCTTTACAACCCGCCAGATACTTGAAAATGTACACAATTTGGAATTGATACACACCATCTCTTCATTGACTTCGGATCAGCTTATGATAGTATTGATAGAAGTAATCTCTATGTAGGAGGGTGGGTCAAAAGGTAATGACTCCTATCTTTTTCTCTTTTAATTGCCAAGAAAATTGAATCCAATTTACATAGCTTGAAAACTACAACATTGACGATTAATTTGTCACTATTCAATATAATCTCCGTCCTTTTCCACAGTTTTGGTCCACCTTTTAACTAGGGCATGTACTCCAGTGTGGTAAAACACACGGTCTTGCTTCCTAAACCATTGACGCACGGACGTTTTCACAGCCTCCTCATCTTCAAAATGAATCCCACGATGAGCTTCCTTTAGTGACCAGAACAGATGGAAGTCTGATGGTGCGAGATCAGGGCTGTATGAGGGGTGAGGTAAGACTTGCCATCCTAATTTCTCAATTTCTGCAGTGGTGTAACGGCTGGAATGTGGTCTTACATTCTCATGCAAAAGTGGAACATCCGCCAGAGTTTTTGTTGGGCGAACTCGGCAAAGACGTGCTTTCAGCTTTTTGAGAGTTCTGACGTATTGGACAGAATTTATTCTGCATCCCTGCTCCAAAAAGTCAATCATAAGCACGCCCTCTACATCCCAAAACACTGTCACCATAACTTTCCCTGCCAACCGCTGAGTTTTGAATTCTTTTTTCTTCGGTGACGTTGTGTGATGCCATTCCATTGACTGCCTCTTTCATTCAGGTTCCAAAAAATGAACCCACGTTTCGTCTCCAGTAACAACTTTTTCCAGAAACTCCTCTCCCTCCAAACTGAAGCGCTGCAAGTGTTCAAAGGCTATTGTTTTCCTTGTTTCTATGTTTTGAGTGGTTAACATTCTTGGTACCCAACGTGAACAAACTTTTGAGTAACCCCGTTATTGAATAATCGTCATCACACTGCCTTTATTGAGGGAGGTAATGCGACACAATTCACCTGTTGTTACCCGGCGATCACCAAGAATGATGTCATTGACTCGCTGAATGTTGCATGGAGTCACTGAAGTCACCGGCCTACCGCTTCACTTTTCATCTGCCAATGGTGTTTGCCCTTCAGCTTCGTTACAGTGACGAACCCATCGTCTGACAGAGCTGACATCCACGGTTGGATCACCACACACATTTTTTAGTCTTTCGTGAATGCCAATTGGCGTTTCACCTTCCACAGTCAAAACTTCAATCACAGAACGCTGTCTAAGACGAATGTCGATGTCAGCCATTTTGCAAGAGGATGCAGTGCTGCCACCTGTTGACTTAGGAAGTTACTACTGCAGGGGATTGGAGAAGGTTTGAGGAACAGCCTCAAATTCAAAGTTTTCACATAACTTACTTATTTAAGGGAAAAAATAGGAACCATTACTTTTTGACCCACCGTCGTTGCAATGGAAGTGTTAGAGAGCCCTAAGAAATTGATTGCCCTTGTGAAACCTACTATGGAAAATGCTCGGAATCAAATCAATACAGAGAATATATTATCAAGTGTGCAACGACCAAGAACGCAGTAAGGCAAGGAAATGCATTATCGTGCCCTTTGTTCAATATAGCTCTGGAGAAGGTTACTAGAGATGCGAATATCAACACAAGGGAAACCATTTTATATAACTCAACTCAAATTTTAGCACATGCACATGATATTGATTCAATCGCAAGAACACCAAGAGCATTGACGGAAGCTTTCACAAGCCTTGAAAAAGCAGCAAGAAAGATGAATTTACAAGTTAACAAAGGAAAAACTAAGTATATGCCCGTAACCAGAAAGACTACCTCAGTGGATCTACATTCACAGAAATTGGCTCGTAAAGGTTTGAAGTTGTGCGTAGCTTTACCTACCTTGGATCAGAAGTTAACTCAAAGTACAATGTTAGTTCTGATATTAAAAAAGTATGCTGTCTGCTAACAAGTGCTTTCGTGGCATCCGAAAACATCTGAAATCTAAGCTGTTGCTCAGGAAAACTAACGTAAGGTATACATATACGTAATCTGTCGTGCCATTGATGAATGAATGGTATACACTATAAACTCCACACATAATGTCGCTTGAGAGCGCTCGATTAAAGCTAGGTAAATATGGTAGCATTTAATAAGCCTATATAAACATTTATTTAAGTTGTAATTCCTGTCATTAGTATTACTGGACTTTATTAGGCTATCATATTGCATGGTGAGGATGGCTTATTTCGCCATGTCCCTAAAATATACACATGACCCAGCAGCAAGTAAAACAAACGAAAGAGGTCGACCGCCGGTAAAAAGGAAGCGGAACCGCGAGTCCAAAATTACTTACGAGTCACATTTTACTCAAGTCTAACTTAAGTTTTACAGTAAAATGACATTTGGTAAGTGTAGGGAATAAGTCCATAGTCCTTAAGGAAATGCTTTAACCAGAGGTATACAAAATCATGTCAGGATTGGATCGTGTAATCACGGCCGCTAAACTAAGTAGATTAGATCACACCTCGTGTATAATAATAGCTGCTCTTCAGTTGTTAGCCATCACTGGCTTAGAATTACACGCAGCTCATTTGTTATGCAGGGAGCGTATGTCAATTTAGTTACACAGAGCAAGACAGTATGTAGCAAAAGTGACTAGAATATGATAGCTTTACAGAGGAATTAAAATGGTGTTCAAATACTTTAAATGTTCAGAATTTGCTCTTTTTAATCACATTCGTAATGTATACATTTTAGACACATTATCTACAAGGAATTTCACAGATGTGCAAACAGTTTTAGATGAGAGCCAAGATACACGACTTATCTGAAAATGACAAATAGAAATAAATGTTATTACCGGCCTCACGCTCACATACGCAAGATACAGGTGGGCATCCATCCAACCGATACGGGGAGGAGATGTCGTCAGCATCTCCTCTACCCCCAGCCGGAAACTTGACTTTCTAGACCACGGTTTGCTACCTATCGTAGCTTCTCAATTTCCTCACGATGCTAAGTGGGCACCGGTCCTATACCCAGGTCTTAAAATCCTTACCCTTCAGGGGTGGGATCGAACCCGGGGACCTTCCGTGGCAGGGAACCAAAGCAGGACGCCTTAGGCCACTACGTCACGGCGCAGGACAAATATAGATGCGTCAGAAAGAGTGAACAAAAAGGAACAACGTCCGCCTCGGATGCGTAGATGGTAGCATGTCTACCTCACGTTCAAGAGGTCCCGATTTCGAATCTTGGTTAGGGTGAGTTAACTGGATAAGGTTTTATTCCGGGGTTTTTCCTTATCCTAACGACGAATGTCGGGTAACTCTAAGCTCTATGGACCCTGGTCCTATTTGTGCATCATTTCACCCATTTCATTCACCGACCGATATGACTTGACATTGGAGGACGTAAATTACAACAAAAAACAAAACAAAGAACCAAAAAAAAGTTGCTAAAACTGATTAGGCAAACGTGAAGAAACTGGCTGGAGTACTAGATGAGAAGAAACTGCATTCTAAGAGATAAATTGGAAGGAGTGGTGAATAAGCAAACGATTCGGGGCAAAAGAACGTATTAAATGCCAAGCAATACTAGAGAAATGGTCCACATGCGTACACAAATAAGTGAAGGAAAAAATGTAAAGAATGGCGGAAGGTAGGTCTTCAATGAAGCAAGGCAGAAAGGCTTCATTGATTGATATACGAGGGCTGTTCAATAAAGAACGATCACTTTTTTTTTTTTCAACGTACCTTTACTCATTCTCAATTTTCACGGTCCTTCTCAAAATAGTCTACCCTGAGTGCGATGCATTTGTTCCAGCGTTTCTGCCAGTCTTCAGAGACATGCTGGAAACCATTTTTTGAGATATCCTTCAAAATCTCCTCCGCAGCCTTCACCACTGCTTCTGATGATGGATAATGCCTCCCACGAAGGCGTTTCTTCAAATTAGGGAATAGAAAAAAGTCACATTGGGTTAAATCCGGACTAAAGGAAGGGTGAGGGATGCACTTCACGTTAATTTTTGCAAGATATTCAGCAACAACATTGGCAGTATGCAGCCGCGCATTATCGTGGCGCAGCATCCAGCCTGCTTAACGGAAATTTGGTCTTTTGCGCCTGATATGGACTTGCAATGTTTCCAGGACATCCCTATAGTGTTGTCCAGTTGCCGATGTGTGTTCAGGTCCAACATGCTGATAAGCCATTCCATGAATATCGAAGAATGAGATGACCATAACTTTCCCAGCAGATACAACCACTTTTGCTTTTTTAGGGGTTGGTGATGAAGGAAAATTTCACACTGAGCTTTGCTGTTTGCTCTCAGGATCAAAATGATGTAGCCAGGTTTCATCCACAGTGATTACGTTTGAAAGAAACTCCGGATCTTCCTCTAACATCAACTTTAACTGCATGTTAGCTCCATTGCAGCGGTAGACGATACTGAACATGTCTGAACTTGCCTGTTTCTCACAGGCGGGAACCAGGAGTACCAACAATGGAACTACTACGGCGTGTTCGTTTCACATTAAACTAACAGAATATAATAAGATTGAATTTTAGTACGAAAAATTAGGGCCGTAAAAAATTATCATTTTTATTAAAGAGCCCTCGTATTAACTGACCGATTATTGATTGGTTGATATATTGAACCATGGGCCTGGACATTTTATATCCAGTAATAAGTTACTCATTGATATTTCTACTTGACCCAGTTGATTGCTTTGTTTTTAAGAAGATACTCTCACTAAACACAATTATTATCTTGAGAGTAGTGTAGTTTTGCAAGTAGTGCCCTAGTGGCCGTGTACATTTTACTCTATATGTGAGACGTTTCCAACGAATATCCGTTTTGCAGTGATCGAGTGCTCGGATATAGTATTGACTTTCACCTTCATCAGTGTCGCGTCGAATGAGATCCTGAAGACCTGCAGCGATTTTTCGCATGGTTCGTACGTCCATTCGCGCTAGAACCTCAGCCGTATGTTCCTGACAGAGTATAAATTGTCAAACTGCGTGAACTGACAAATTTAACTTGGCTTAAAGTGTTATTTATGTCAGTCTCAGCATCCTTTCGAAAATCTAGGTGGTTCTATCACAGCTTATTCATTTTCTCTGAGCACAAGAACTATATAAAACGAAACGTATTCCAATAATAGCAAACATGTACATAACGACTGTTTACTCATGCACTATACACAGTAGGCAGAAATTATCTGTGCTTTAAAAGGTATACTTTGGCCATTAACTTTTAATAAACACGTTTAAAAATGTTTGTTTTCAGTGGCATCCAGTCCAAATGTTGTGAACAACTTATTGAACAGGCTGGCCCCATAGCTGAGTCGATAGAGCACCTGCTTGCCATGTTTAGGGGTCCTGGATTCGATTACCAGCGGTGGGGGTGGGGATTCTTCTCCGACCAAGATAATTGCTCGCCTTCCCCAGAACCTGGAAGTATGAATAAGAGTGCGAAAGTGTGCGTAATCTAATGATTAAAGCAAAAGAATACGAGTTAACACCTTCGAGATGTTCCAAGGAGAACGGTCGCCGATATGACCATTGCAGTTAAAGGCGGGGTATAAATGAAACAAATGAAAAAACACCCAACATGTTGAACAAGCCTTTCGCATCTTACATTTTAATAGAGGAATCAGAAACCATTACTATCAAACGCAGAAAATACAAAATAAAAAAAAAAAATAAAAAATCGACAATATATAAAAACTTGCAATAATTATAACACTTTTATTTTAAAACAAACATGTTCATGGTATGTTCAGTGAGTTCATTACCTTATAAAATTTAATTTTATGGATATTGTCTATGTTTAATAATAATAATTAACAACAACAACAACAACAACAAGAATAATAATAATAATAATAATAATAATAATAATAATAATAATAATAATAATAATAATAATAATAATAATAATAATAATAATAATAATAATAATAATAATAATAATAAAATTATATGGAGTTTGTAGATTTTAATTGATCATATTAGATACTCCTGCCTTCTATTTTCCTTACGATTTTTCTTAATTGGCATTTTTTTTAATTTTTAATGTAGTAATTGCATTAATTTTATCCACAATATAACTACTTTTCCATTTAAATCAAATATAATAATTATTTCTATTAAGTCTTGCAATTGGATTAAATCATAAATGAAATCAAAGTTCTCTTGAATAGGCTGAATCTTGTAAACAGGAAACGCGTTTATAAGTTGCTTTACTTTTCGTATAAACGAATTTCAATGTCACTTAAAGCACCGGTTGGAAAAAGTAGCTCTTAATGAATATAAGGCATTAATTTAGCACATAACGTCACAGTGCTGTATTTTCTCAATTACGTATTTTGGAAAAAAAAAATAAGAAAAGAAAAGTAACTGTCTTGGGCTTACAAAATGTGTTTCATTGAAAATATTTACACAACCCGGTTTATTGCTTAGAAAAATTATTTTGAAAGCAAAGAGTCGTAAAACTTAGAATATATTTAAAAATATGATTATTTTAAAAATTATGAAGGTTCTATCTACATATTAACATTCGAAGTTTATTGTCAAGTGTATTGCATTCTACACACTGTAAAACGTAAAAAATAAATCTGATTCCCGTAAATCATGACTTAGAATACAACGTGTCATAAATTATAGTCTATAAACTTACACCGGTCGTAGTTTGTGTTAATGGTCACAAGTAACCAATGACGTTTCATTAAGTTAATGTGACAAGACCATAAAATAAACAACAGGCATTATGTAACTGTACATAAGGAGATATGTTACTTTCCAATTGACTGGATTGTAGCGGCGAATTAATTTTACATTAACTTTGTTATAAGCTTTAACAATCAAAAAATGAAAGTTTAATATGAAACTTGCCCACTCAATCTATTTTTGTTATTATTTATTAACACTATATTATACGAAAATGTTTTCTTTCCGTATAAATCACATTCTGCGAAATTACATTTTATTCCCCTATATGTAACCATTTGCATGTCTTCATTTATTTTACAAAGCATCACTCAACTAAATCGCAGGATGACAACCTAATTCTTAATATAGCTCACTTCCCAGAACACCTTGAGCTGCACAGCTGTTATTAATTATTTTCATTACCATGAGGTTCTTAAATGACCTTTTTGTTGGAACCAATCTTTTAACTCAGGCTTAATACATTACATGTTGATACAATATACAGAAATTATTTTTATTTAATTATTTATATCTGAAGAACAGAACAATCTTGCTTAGAGCCATTTAAATCTTGCGCTCCAGTAACAATAATTTTCCAGCAGATCTACGTATGCTCATTGGATATATGAGGAGTGTCCGTAAAATAAGGTCTCCAATTTTATTTAATATTGAAAACATGTTTATTGTCAATGAATGTTACATTGATGGAAAGGCGGAACTTACAGCTATTGTACAACGTAATCACCATTGCGATCGATGTTCTTTTGCATGCGCTGTGGAAGTTTTTGTATACCCTTGTCATTGCACTCTCCCGCCAACTTGCGCAGGTAGCGCTCAACCTCGTTTTTCAACTCATTGTTGGTCTGGAAATGTGTTCCACCCAGGTGTTACTTCAACTCAGGAAACAGATGAAAATCAGTAGGTGCTAAATCTGAACTGTAGGGGGGGGGGGGGGGGATGAATGAGAATGTCCCATCCGAACTGGGCCAGGAGATCAGCCGTTTATGGTCTTCGGTGAGCATTTTGGAGACCCACCTCCCATACACCTTGCGATAACGCAAACGTTCGGTCAATATCTTGTCAATCGTGGTCTTACTCACTTAAGGAATAAATTCGTACAGCTCTCGAACTGTCACACGCCGATCTTTAAGCATTTCTTGCTCCACTTTTGCAATTGTTTCGGCTGAAACCGAAGGCCGACCTGAACGCTGTTCGTCATGGACGTCTGTACGTCCGTCTTTGAACCCTCTGACCTATTTTCGCACGTTTCTGACGTCCACGTACTGTGGACCATAGACTTCGCATAACTGACGATGAATTTCAGTGTGGGTAGCGCCTTTGGCACTCAGAAAACGGATCACTGCACGCAACTCTTACTTGGCGGCGGAAGTGATAGGAAGCTACATCGCAAACGGCTGCCCAGCAAAGACTAATGGTTGCAACAGGTTCGTTGTTTTGGGGATTATAAGAAGTAAAACCAAACTACACGCCAGTGTTGCCGGATCTCACGTAATAGCGTTGCTCGTGGCTCCAGCGCCTTGGAGACCTTATTTTACGGACACTCCTCGTAAAATAACATGAGATTGCAGTAGCTATTTTACCCCTGAACCCTTACTATGCAGTTAATTTACGATCCCGTCAGTTTTGTAGCATTACTGAGTAACTGACTTCTTTTTTAACTTTCAACGCAAAGATAGTTGTTAAATGAATGAAACGTTAGTCGAAACATTTAGATCTTTACACCAATTTTACGAAAAATAGTTTCAATAAATAATCATTGAAAGTCATTAATTCATCCCGAATTTTAGCCATTATAATTAACTAAAGTGAATTAACTAACATAACTAACAAATTATTAAAATAGTGAACAGAAAGGTAATATAAAAGTAAGTAAGTTATTGGATTGATAGTGTCGACATGAAAAATTCAATGCCACCACCGGGATTTGAACCACGGATCTACTGGTTTCCGTACAGTCGCTCTTACCCATTGAGCTACCATGGCCAATGAATAATTTCTATAAATTAACTTAAATAATAAGAGTTAAATGATAAAGTCTGGGACTCAAGTAGGTACTTACGATACTAAGTCGCCACAAACGGTGTATCTCGGATACGAGAGCCCCTAGTGATTACCAGGATATGAGTCAACTGGAGAATTTAATGTCATGACGGCAAATTGGCCATGGTAGCTCAGTGGGTAACAGCGACTGTACGGAAACCAGTAGATCCGTGGTTCAAATCCCGGTGGTGGCACTGGATTTTTCATGTCGACTCTATCAATCCAATATCTTAGCTCGTATACGTCTAGTGTAAAGAAATGAATAATTTCCATCAAGTAATATTTTTTACTAGAGCATGTTATTTTTAAACACATATTTTAAATTTGTGTCATATTTCTACGGCAAGTTTAAAGTCTGAAACAAAATTCTAGTTGCATTTTGCAACAATAAAATGAACATGTTTCCTGTAGACCCAAGTATTAGGTTTAATCAGCTTATTGGCTACATATCAGAATCAATAATTAAGTTTCGTGAGATTATGCTGACGATGAATCCGCGCGAGTGCCTCATCGAGACCCCTTGGGGGTTGGGCGTACAGTTAACTAACCCACACCGTAAAAATAATATATACAGTTAAGACACCAAGTAGTCAACCTCGGAATGGAACGGACAGAAAGGGCAAATAAGACAGAAGCATGGATTGATTACTGTAACGTGGAATACGCTCACTTTCTTCTCGGGCAGCCAGCCAGGTGAAAAGATGATTAGATATCAACGTTTCGGGAGTGTGCATCTCTCCCATCATCAGGATATTTATAAAATGTCATAACCACAAATGAAATACTGGATATAACACAACTATAAACAAAGACAAAACACTATCAAAATTCGCATTACTGAACAAAAGACTGTTTTTAGTAAATTAAATGCCAGGTCAGGAGATGGCGTGAGTATAGAAAATTGTGTCAGAGAAACGTAACTACTTAACTTGATTATCAGGTTAATAATAACCAAAACGTTGAAATCTAATCATTTTTTCACCTGGCTGGCTGCCCGAGAAGAAAGTGAGCGTATTCGTCGCCAGGAAAGCTTCCGTCTTATTTGTAACGTGGAATGTTAGAAATGGTGTTGTGCAGGACTTGCGGGTTATGAAGGAGACAAGTTGGAATACGGAAGTAAGATATACAATGCATGGGCAGGCGCGCGCGATATTCCGCTTTATAATTAGATAGACTGATGTCAAAGGTGCAGAGACTTAAGCAATAGTCGAAGTTTTAAAAAGTTGGTAGCCATGTGCTTGAAATTGAATTGAGCCTTTATTTAAGGAAGTGCTTTAATTGCTGCAGTTTTCAGCTTCCCATTTCTATATTGGATATGAAAGACCACTTAATTTTGCTCAGAGGTCTCTAGATACCTCAGATTCTTTCGTGTGCCGCAAGACTTTGAAATAAGACCGACTTTACTTCTCTTCAGTGTGTGCTTGTTTTAAAAATCATTCTTTGCACGAGTTCAAAAGAAAAAAGAAACTAGCACTTGGAAAAGTCGATTATATATAAACTAATATATATATAAGCTCGAGGGTATCTGCCAGGGTAATCCACAGAGAGTGAAGACTGACCCCCTCTAATGACCAGGGACTTACCGAGTTAGCTGTCCCAAAAAGGCGCCCGGTGCCTCCGTGGGACTTTCCATAGGGCAAGACCTAGACACTAACAAGCACCCCATCTGGTCCTTTGGACTCAAGATGGGATGGAAGTTGATACGCCACTTACGCACGCCAGCCCCAAAGCGGAAGGCTACCGATTAGACCTCGGTAGGGCCGCCTGGTGATCTAGCACACCTAAATATTACGGCATAATAGCCTATGGTGAGCCAAGACAAATAGGTCAATCGCGTAACCTTCACCAGGGTCATCATGATTGAGGGAGCAGTAGCGGAAGGTGGGACGTGTTTAGAGCTGAAAATATTTTGAAAGACCGCATTATGTTGACTGTGCAAAGGAAGCATAATCATTAGTCTTTTAACTGAAGGCTGGTATGAATGGTTGGAGGAGGTAAATTCTGTTTTATATTAATTGAAATTGAATTCAGATTTTAAGGAAAAACACTTAAATGTTACGAGGTACGAGTTCGTCGCGGAAGAAATACCTCGCAATCTGGAAGCGGAGTAGTAGGCGAAGAATCAGGACCAGGGAAATGGTAACGGCCTAAAGCCTGGTACGAGAGTTCGGAAGATGAAATGGAACGAAGCTGAAGATGATAAAATTAAAGGTGATAATTGAGTAGTTGGAGGAATGAGTAGCAGGGAAACCACAGAATCTGGAGAAAATCCACCTCCCAGAGGCCGTTTCAACTACCCAAAATCTCACATACAATCACCTGGGGTCGTAAACACATACCACACAAAATCACAGAGAGAGAGAGGGAGAGAGAGAGAGAGGATGAGGATATATCTAACAGGAATGTATGGTCAAACTTTCGGGACACGTTCCTTACACCAAGAAACTATTTAACGTGGATAAAACGCATTATTTTCACGTCAGAACTCATTTTCAATAGTTCTTCGTAGTACCGTGGTCATAGTAAACACACAAAGCAGCATATATATCATGAAACTGTTTCATAAAATATTCAAAATTTCCTCCTGTTAAGATGTAATTCTTAGTCTCATTGCTAGTGCTTTGTGTAACATACGTCTCACTTCATAGACTTACTACACGTAACAACACGTAACTTGGAAAGTACCAAACTGTTAAGTGTTCATCATGGTCTTTGGCTTCTAGTGCAGTTTTAAAGGCACTAAGTTGGTAGTTTTACTATTTATATATACATAATGATCCTGTCGCTCAACCTTTGTATCGGTAGGGATTTGTGCCCCGACAGCAAATCATTTGAAGTAATTGATCAGTATCTTAGGGAGTATGGGATGTTTAAACCTGCTACGAGCAATTGAGTCATCATGAAGTAGATGACAACCAGTGTTAGCGTACGGTAATTAGCTGCAGTAACGTTGCACATGTAACACTTGAAAGAGGCACAGAGAGAGAAAGAGATAGAGGGTTGTATGAGCACCTGCTGCGTCCATACTACGAGGGCTGTTCAATAAAAAATGCTCATAATTTTTTTACAGTCATACTTTTTCACACTGTTCAATCCTATTATATTCTGTTAGCTTAATGTGAAACAAACACGCCGTAGTAGTTTCATTGGTACTACTCCTGGTTCCCGTCTGTGAGGATCAGGCAAGTTCAGACATGTTCAGTATCGCCTACCGCTGCAATGGAGGTAACACGCGAGGAACAATATTCGGCTTTGAAATTCTGCTTTCGTCTCAACAAATCTTCAGTTGAGGCCTATACAATGTTACAGGAACCCTATGCAGAGTCTGTTCTTCCCCACAGCAGAGCTCGAAGGTGGTTTAAAATGTTTAAATAGGGGAGACAATCAATTTCAAAGGAAGGTGAACCCCATGCTCCAGTTACTGCTCTTACGGAAGAAAACATCAACACTGCCGCTGCCATTGTGAGAGATATTCGACTAATTACCTTAAGAAAACTTTCAGAAATACTGAACATTTCATTGGGTGCCATCCACACGTTGGTGACAGAAACATTACACATGAGACGTGTTTGTGCGCGATGGGTTCCAAGACTGTTGATTCCCGAACAAAAGGTCATTCGCATGCAGGTCTGCATACAGTTAAAGTTGATGTTAGAGAAATATCCGGAGTATCTTTCAAACGTAATCACTGCTGATGAAACTTAAGTACATCATTTTGATCCTGAGAGCAAACAGCAAAGCTCAGTGTGGAAATCTCCTTCATCACCAACCCCAACAAAGCAAAAGTGGTTGCTTCTGCTGGGAAAGATATGGTCATCTCATTCTTTGATACTCATGGACTGGTTTATCAGCATATTGTACCTGCATACACATCAGTAACTGGATAATAGTACAGGGATGTCCTGAAAACATTGCAAATACATATCAGGCCAAAAAGAAAACATTTCCGTGAAGCAGGCTGGATGCCGCACCACGATAATGCGTGGCCGCACATTGCCAATGTTGCTGCTGAATATTTTGCAAAAGTCAATATGAAGTGCATCCCTCACCCTCTCTATAGTCCAGATTTAGCCCCATGCGACTCTTTTCTATTCCCTAACTTGAAGAAACGCCTTTGTGGGAGGCATTATCCATCATCAGAAGCAGTGGTGAAGGCTGCGGAGGCGATTTTAAAGGATCTCTCAAAAATGGTTTCCAGCATGTCTTTGAAGTCTGGCAGAAACGCTGGGACAAGTGCATCGCATTCAGGGGAGACTATTTTGAGAAGGGCCATCAAAATTATGAGAATGAGTAAAGATACGTTGTCAGAAAAAGTGATTATTGTTTATTGAACAGCCCTCGTATTTAGAGCGTGTGGAGGCACCATCCACAGTTGATTATCCTGCGAGGGTGCACTTCTGTGTTATTTAACTGTGCCAACCCTCATTTCATTACAACTGTGCTGTTCGCGGATGAACTGTCGTTTCAACGTGATCGGATTGTAAATGTTTACAATCAGTACTTATGGGCTGATGTGAACCCTTGATGAAAAGTTCAATAAGTCATCGACAGCATTCTCTGTACGTTTTCAGGTCGGCCTTGAAGGCCTAATGTTTTTTTGACCTAGGCTCGAGGAGAGTGAATAGGTAGATATGGACCAATTTCATGATCTCCATTCTTTCCGAACCTAAACACACCAAATTTTTATTCGTAGGTTAATTTAAAAGCTCTTATGAATAGAATTCAGTACAAAAAGTGTCCATGCCTGTTTTGTAGAAGGTTGCGACACAATGCACAATTTCTCAGGGACATATGATCGTATCCGCAGTTCAATGCGAAGGCTTGTGGATGCATTTTCTGTGTATTTTTCGTGGTTATTGTACTACGAAGTTTTGTATAAAATCAGTCCTAACATGGGCAGTACTACAGGGTGTCTCTAAAGTCACTATCCATTTCAATGAAAACGTAATATCTTGTGTGTTTTCTTTTCAAATACTGGTATCTTAGTGCAAGATGTTTAGCACAGAAGAACGGGATGCCATTGTTTGTGCACGGGTACGCGGATTGTCATATGAAGACGCCAGAGCGGAATTTACCTGTAAATTCCACAAACCAGCCCCATCAAAGGCACACATTCGTCTTCCTGTGAAAAAATTTAAGCGTACCGGCAGCGTGTGTGATGAGACACCTCTTGGATGACCACACGTCTTGGCAGAAACAGTGCAGCAGGTTCAAAATGTCTGTGATAGGCATCAATTCGACGCCTCAGTAGGGAATTGAACGTTCCTCGCAACACAGCGTGGAAAATTCTACGTTTCACTCTACGAAAACGTTCGTATCATATTCAAGTTCTGCACCATCTTGAGGACGAGGATTTCGCCTGTCGTCGGGCAATGTGTTGTGACCTCCTGGAATGTGTAGAGAATGAGAATTTAACGGACAACATTTTACTCCCCGATGAAGCCACGTTCCATGTTTGTGGGAAAGTGCACAGACACAACAGATGAATATGGGAATATGAAGAAACACATGAGGTATCGGAGTGGGAACGTGATACACCGAAAGTTAATGTTTGGTTGGGTATGACAAACGCAAAACTGTATGGCCCATTTTTCTTTGCCGAAAGGACAATAACAGGTAACACCTCCCTCAACATGTTAGAACTGCTCCTTGAACCGCAGCTTCAAGAGTATGGCATATAGGATACAGTTGTCTTTCAGCAAGATGGTGCAGCTCCACATTTTGCAAACATCGTCCGTGACTACATGAACAGAACCTTTCCCGGGAGATGGATAGGCAGAGGTTCACCTCGGCTGTGGGCTTCCCGTTCACCGGACCTTACTCCTTTAGAGTTTTTTGCATGTGGGTACATCAAATCTAAAGTGTACACTAGCAAAGTGAATTGTCTGCCTGAGTTACGGAATCGTATCAGGGAAGCAGCAGGTCGAATTACAGTTGAAATGTTACAGTCTACATTTCGTTCCACTATTGAAAGATGGCGTATGTGTTTTGAGCTACATGGAGGTCATGTAGAAGGGCACTAGAATATGTGAAACACTTCAAAATAATATTGATTTTTAAATCACTGAATTCCTTCATTGAAATGGATAGTGACTTTAGAGACATCCTCTATTTCTGATATCAATTTGTTTTTTAGAGTAACTGTTAAGTGATAATTTTTAAACCATATTCATAGTCCCTATTACTGATATAAACTTGCATTATTATAACAGAAATTAGCTAGTAAAGGCCTCAATAATTTATTATAAAATGCTCTGAAAAGTGATCACGAATGATATCTGGTGTTGTTAATAAAGGAAGAAATACAGGTTGGGAATTTCTGAACGTGTATTCCACTGAAATTTCAGTACGGAAATTAGTGAATCGATGTACAACATTAATATATTTGTTTCATAAAATAGTTGTTTAGAGAGAAGCCAGATGATTTAAAAACCTTCTGCAAAAAGAAAATGGCAAAATATAATATTAATTCATTTTAACAAAAAAAAGTTAAGATATATCTGACAGTAATGATAAAAATAAACATCAATGTGATTAAAACATAATATGCTACGTGTCTTAATGCCAGGAGATGGTTTTTAAAAGAGGACTTCTTCACATTTTCCATTCCGTGCCTTTCTCTCCGATGGATGCATCATAACTAATGTAGTAATGGCTTCAGCAGAGATGAAAGGTGCTTAGCCTTCATAAACGCTTAGTACGCGTACGTTGGATGGAAGTCGATCGAGCAGTTAAAAAGCAGCTTGGGAAATCACGAGCTGCCTCATAATCCCACTTTTCCGCGGCAAACTGGCCCATCAGCAGCCAAGATGCAAGACACGGCAGTGCCAAGCCCTACACTACAAGGTGTTAAGATGCCTCCCTGGGGCCCATCCTCGCTTGCAAGATAATCGACCGCATTTAGGAGAGAACTTCGCTTTCCCTGTGGTGGCACCTCTGGGACGAACAAATACACTTCTGCGTTCTTTTCCTGTAGCAAATACCGGAAAGCGTATCCGCAAAATTTCATGCAAAATTAAGTAACTAATTCTCATTCGTGTGGGCACGATTCGACGACATTTGGACTGAATCTCTGGGGCTTTATAAATGTACAACACCAGCAGTTTCCTGGTCATTTTCTGCTGAGTCGTCCTGGAAATACTACTACCCAGAGAGAAATACATGTTACATCCTCTCTGTGTGTCTTCTTTGTGTGCCTCAGCCTCTAAGGAGATGGAAAGTGCCTGGTAAAGAATAGGGGTCATTCAAAAAAGAAGATTTTTAAAATGCTTCTATTCAAATATGATCAGAAATTTACAGTCTTTTGTTAGTAGTATATATGTAGTAACATCCCTATTTTTCAAGCTCTGCAGCTACAGGACACTTTATATAAACTCTTCTTCCTGTGTCTTCATGGGAGTAAGAAACGAACGTTAGGTCGCGCCTTAGCTGAGTGGCTAGAACCACTCGACTCTCAACAAAGCGACACGGGTTCAATCCCAGGCGACCGTAAAGTAAGATTTGTGCTGCACAACACGGCGCTGGGGCGGGTTTTTCTCCGGGATCTCCGGTTTTTCCCGCCATCTCATTCCACAGGTGCTCTATATTCATTTCATATATCGTCAATGCCGCATGTAGTAAAAGTGGGCGTTAAACACTACACAAATTTCATTTCATACGAAAGTCACAGCAACTAGCAGTAACTTATACAAAATTCAACACGTACTCTTTATGGCTTGCTTATTTGTGCACTTGGTAGGTGTGTGATCTGGTTTAGAACACATTTGGAAATAGGGGTAGCATTATGTTCCATTAAGCTATATTAAACATACAAGAATTATTACTTCCTGTGCTAGTGATCTTATCAAGAAAATTGGGTAACCATCTTCTGGTAACTGAGGCGACTGTGGTGAACGTGATTCATACCGCGGAACTGATTTGCAACAGGAAAGCGATTCAATTTCTTAAAAGATTTGATTCGATAAGCAAACATACATAATCTCAGAAATAATTAAAATTTTTGATATCCAGTCACACAAAATCATCTTTAAGAACTACGAGGGCTGTTCAATAAAGAATGATCATAATTTGTTTAAGGTCATAATTTTTCGCACTAAAATTCAACCTTATTATATTCTGTTAACTTAATGTGAAACAAACACGCCGTAGCAATTTCCTGGTTCCCGCCTGTTAGAACCAGGCAACTTCAGACGTGTTCAGTATCGCCTACCGCTGTAATGGAGGTAACATGCAGTTAAAGTTGATGTTAGAGGAAGATCCGGAGTTTCTTTCAAACGTAATCACTACTGATGAAACTTGGCTACATCATTTTAATCCTGAGAACAAACAGCAAAGCTCAGTGTGGAAATCTCCTTCATCACCAACCCCCACAAAAAGCAAAAGTGGTTGCTTTTGTTGGGAAAGTTATGGTCATCTCATTCTTTGGTATTCATGGAATGGTTTATCAGCATGTTGTACCTGCACACATATCAGCAACTGGACAATACTACAGGGATGTTCTGAAAACATTGCAAGTTCATATCAGGCACAAAGGACCACATTTCTGTGAAGCAGGCTGGATGCTGCACCACGATAATGCGCGGCTGCATATTACCAACGTTGTTGCTGAAAATCTTGCAAAAATCAACGTGAAGTTCATTCCTTATAGTCCGTATTTAACCCCATGTGACTTTTTTCTATTCCCTAACTTGAAGAAACGCCTTCGTGGGAGGCATTATCCATCATCAGAAGCAGTGGTGAAGGTTGCGGTGGTGATTTTGAAGGATCTCTCAAAAAATTGTTTCCAGCATATCTTTGAAGACTGGCAGAAAAGCTGGACCAACTGGGGAGACTATTTTGAGAACGACCATCAAAATTATGAGGATGAGCAAAGGTACGTCATCAAAAAAAAAAATTGTGATCATGCTTTATTGAACAGCCGTCGTATATTCGACCTTTAGATTACTAAAATATTTTAACTGTTTGTCTTCGTGTAGCCTTAAAACGTTGATAAGCAAGTAATGTAATTTAGGATCAATTTAGATTAACTGAGGCATATTTTATATATGTTAGCTTAAATATGCAGATTACATATTATTTCTGGGGCTACAGCGTGTTTCAGAGTGTTCAGTAGGAGACCTGTATTTAATTAAGTGTAGTTTTATAGGCATAAGATAACATCTCTGTAGGATACTAGGCCAATTCGTTAACTATAATACTTACCGAGTGGGAAGGCTCAGAGATAGCCTCTGAAAATCGTGGGTTCGAATTCCGTGGCCAACTTTTCTGACCCATAGTTCTTTTTTTTTTTCAGAAATTTCCCCGGATAGCTAGGCGATTACTGGGATCCTCCAAATTTAATATACCTCCATTTTATCTCATTTCACTTTACCTTGCACAGAATTCTAAGCATCGCTGTAGTCTTGGTGTTGCATGATAGGGATTTTGGTCTCTGCAGAACCTAGTCCTCCGGGTTGAGGGAGATCTCCTGGTCCCGGTATCTCCAGAGGATGTGAAGCCTACAGGGGGAGGGCGGTTTTAAGAGCCATCACCGGGAAGTTTCAAAAGGAACCTGTTAGATACTCTTCCCTCTACTGGCGCCTCTTCTCAGGTCAGACCATACTTGGTATCCTCTAATCTCCCTTTTTCTCAGACATGGCGCTCCTCAGGGGGCTAGGAAGAAATGGTGCTAACTTCCCTTTCTGGACATAATCAAAGTGAAGTGTAATGTTTAGTCAACTTATGGAATATATTGAGGAACCAATTCTCTGGCTGGAGCCTTCACTAAATGTAATGATTAAGTATTCTTAGTGAGCAACAGCCAACTTTAAAACTAGGACGTCTATTAAGAGTCATTTCCTGTAACCTGTTCATTCCCTTACACATGTTAATAAATCTGATTTTGAATTGTAAAGAGCCGGAGCAAGACACGAAGACCTGTGGATCTGTGTGACGACGATGCAGAGCATGTAGTGCACAACGAGAGGAACAAGAACACAAGGCAGCTTCTACATCACTGCAACAAACAGAGCGACACAAAGGAATGGAAATCACACTTGTACAGCAGCGCGACGTGATTTGAATACCTCGACAACCCTCCTCCCACATTGGGCGCGCTCGTCAGGCTTCTCAAGTACATGAACGTCGCATCCTACTGACATTGTTTTGCTACAAAACATTGTTATGTCGTTTAGTTTTTTCAAAGTGGCGAGAGATGGTTATAGTGACGTTGTTATTGTTAGTCTGTTCATAGTAAAATGGGCACACAACAGAGTGATGAGACATAGTCGAGATTCTACAAAACACAAGTGTCTTGCTCCCTATGTTTTTGGCCATACAGAAAAATTGACATAGTACGCACGCAAATTAAAATTATTTACTAACAGCTGTTAAATATGGCGGTTTCAATAGCAAGGTCACCAGAATTAACATTGCTGGCGAAGTGAAGATCGATTTTTCAGGTTGGTTGTTAACCTGATACTTGGCTATTGAATTAAAGCATAAATAAATATTAACAATAAGAAAGAAGTAAAAATGAAGGTAATTTTCAAATGGTAAACTTAATAATCAAATATAATTATATCCCTTGCCGAAAATAATAAATACATCAAACGTTGGAAGATTTAATATTGTGACTTTGTGGGTTAGTAGAATTAAAAGTCCAATTTGCCGAAATTCTAAATGTTCTTTATTTCCGTAGAAATACACTTCAATTCTCACGTAACAACATCTCATCACATCACATATACAACACAATCTTCAAGGTCGATGGCAATAACAAACAGCGTTCAGCTTACATCAGCTCTCGTTACAACACTCTAGAGCTGTTTTCTGCTTACGACTGACTCTTTCCAAGTCCAAGTCGAATACTGACAGGCCGTTAACAGCGAGAAGGTGTTTGCTGCGTACCCACGCAGATTTGGGTCTGACCGCAGGTTGATAATTTTACTGACTCTTTGCGAGTCACTGCTCCCTTAAATACCTCATTTGATAATCCCAGACTGTTCCAGAAAACGCTTGAAACCGAATAATCTCTATCAATCACGATGTCTCCAGAAATTTCCATGTATTCCACAATTTAGCCTACACACGGCCAGTGTGAAAGAACAATTAATTTCCATTAATTGACCTAATAGTGGTTAACTATAAAGCCCGGGCCTTAAAGTACTTCCAATATAGTAAGTCGACATTAAGGTAGTTTTCTCATGTGTTTATGAGAACTCCTAAGTGGTTTACCGGGAAAATACGAGTCAATTGGAGAATTTAATGTCACATCGGCACGTTGGCCATAGTAGCACAATGGTAGTGCGGCTGGACGGAAACCAGAAGATCCGTGGTTCAAATCCCGGCTATGGCATTGAATTTTTCAGTCTGACTCTACGTTTCCACAATTTCCATGTACGTCAGTTTGTTTCGGCAGACCTTTATCTGCTTATGCAAGCTTTTTATCTCCACACTTTCTGCCTATCAGTTCCTTTGTGTAAACAAGCCGCGCGAACCCTTTTTAGCGCGTATGCCGCTAGTCGTAAAAAAGGGATTCGCGACAGTGTAGTTCAAGCATGTACATGACGTTTTTTTTTTTTTTTAGTTCTTTTTCTATTATTACTATTTTTTTTTTTTTTTTTTTTTTTTTGTGATTTACGTCCTCCAACGTTGTCATATCGCATATCGGACGATGAATGGAATGTATGAAATGATGCTCAAATGAGTCCAGGGTCCATAGAGCTTAGTTATCCGACATTCGTCTTTCACGATAAGGGGAAACCGCGGGCAAAACCTTATCCAGGTAACTCACCCTGACCGAGATTCGAACTCGGGACCTCTTGAGCGTGAGGCAGAAACGCTACCATCTACGCTACCGAGGCGGACTGACGTACGTGAAGTATTGTCTGTCCACCACAAGAAGACAAGGCAGAGGAATGTGTAACAATCCCTTTTATGCTTGCCTTCCGGAAATGATATAGATACTAGGTTTACAGAGTTGTCACATAAGTCACCCATGCCTATTACCTATCACTGCAGTTACTGAAACGAGCATTACATCTGGCAGCATGGATGACTCATGCACTCTCATACACTCATTTCGTAGTAAGCAGATCCACTAACAGAGCTGATGAACAGTTCAACCTCCTCTCCCCTTCATTCCCTGCTTACCTTCTTGTGGTGGGCAAAGGCAAATACGCACACAGGTTATGTTATCACATCTGAATGAAGAGGTTGTAGTTTCCACCTTGATTGCATGAACAAGAAGAGGACTAAAACACTATCGACGGTAAATAGTATATTGCGCTAAAGTGAAGTGTGCATTTTTGCAGAACGATGACGAAGTTTGAAGTTGTGTATTTGCACTTCCGAGTTCGGCGAAAGTGAATGGTAGATATTATGCTGACGTGAAAATAAATTGAAACACTACCTATCAGCTGTTCAAAAGCATTATCAATGTCGACCGCCCGCGCTAGCTTCTATGAAGTTATTCTTTTTTAAAAGTAACGATAAGTCATATTTGACGATGTAAATGGCTGAAATTACTCAAATTGAGTCCAGGGTCCGTAGAGCTTGGAGTTACCCGACGTTTATCTTTCAGAATAAGGGAAACCCCCTTAAAAAGCCTTAGCCAGATAACTCATTCTGACCGAGATTCGAACTCGGGTCCTCTTAAACGCTACCACCTGCGCTACAGGGGCGGGTCTGCGAACTGGTGATCGGTAAGTCACGTCTGGTAATGTAGACTAAGCCAGTGAACAATTGAAGTTAGCATGGTTCCATGTGCTGAAATAGTAATTTAAATAATGCGTGAATTAAATCATAAGAAAATGTTAACAAATAAAGGGGAATAAAGACGGTAAAATTTAAATGGTTAAATTCAGCCATGCCTTCAAAAATAAATATGCATACCTATGTCAATAGTTGGAGGCTTAAATAAATTTAAGAGTAGGAATAAGATCTGGAGACACCATAAAAAAGTGTTCCATGAGATATAATCATAGCATATTTGCTAAATGCAACATGTCTACGTACAGCTTAGATATTTATTGCGTTGTTAAGAACAAGGCGCGGATTCATTTAGGTAAACTTTTGTAATTTTTTTTTCTATTTTAATGGTTTACGTCATTCTTTTACTACTTCAGGGCAGTTTTCGGTCATTTTTAAACATATTGGGACATTAATAATAACTTAAATTGCATCTCTTGCAATGACACGAGTCTTGAGCACGTGGACTCTGTTTGGGTTGGTTTCGTCATAGGGGATTCCCTTTCTCATTGCCTCGCACTGCTTGGAGTTGCAACTGTGTTACTGGGTCACTGAACTAGCCGATTTGTAATAGCGTGGTTGTATGTCATGTTATCTATGTGTTCTACACAATTATGCCGAAAGTGAAGCTTAGTATTGCTACGTTATTAAAGAATATCAAAAACGAGTTTGGGGAGGAAGTTTCTTCCACAGATGGTACTTTATTGTTTTGTAAGCTTTGTGAAATTAAGGTTTTAGCTTTGAAAGAATTCACGCTACTTTCTGAGACTACAGGATAAATTTTGGTACAGGTTCCGAGTATTTTAAGGAGTTATGTGACGTGTTTGTCTCTCCATGTATTCCTCTAATAAAGCTGAATAACGCAAAGTTAAAAAACTTCTGGAATATCACCTGAGGCGTTGTTTCCCTGATGAGTCAACATTAAGAAAGAATTATATTCCATTGTGCTACGAAGTAACTGTGCGAAATATAGGAGAGTAGGTCATATTATACTTCTACAGAAGCGAGGACAGCGAAGGTCGGTACCTAGCCAATGTATTAGTAGGGACGTTAGACCTGGATCGACCAGGTAAAATATCTTTATTGACTTCTCAAGTGTTTGAGAAAATAAATCATTCAAGCATATCTATTCTGTTCGCTAATTCCAAGTTGTTGCTTTGGCCTAATTAGTTCCGGTATGAAGACGCGCTGCTTTTAGTTACTGATGCCGCTCCGTATATGGTTAAAGCGGCAAAATCAATCAAGGATTTTTATCCACAGATGATACACGCAGCCTGTTTGGCACATGGCTTACGTAGAGTAGTGGAAGAAGTGTGGTCACACTTTCCGCAAGAAGATGTACTTATTTCAAATAAAAAGTTATTCATCAAATTCCCGCACGCAGAGAAAATTCCAAATCAACTCCCCTTCTATTCCATTACCTCCACAAACAATAATACCTAAGAGGGCTCATGGCTATAAGCCTTATTTTATTTTTGTGCACATTTTCAAACAGTGAAGTCCTTTGTGAATTCCCTTGACGCGTAAAATGCTAGAGCGATTGAGGCAGTCCAACAGGTATTTAATGATAGTGAATTGGAGGGGCAATTAGCTTATATGATCAGTTAAACTTTGGTTGTTTACCATCTACGATTCAAAAATCTTCAAGAAAAGGGCATTACAATAGACAATGATATAGCTTTGGTTAAGAAACTTGAAGATGCATTGAATATAGTAACTGGTGAAATTGGCAAGACGATTTTAAAGAAATCTACAAATAAATTAGAAAAAAGAAGTTCAGGATGCAAAACATTTTGTACGATAAAGTACCTTCAAGGAAAAGTTTTAAAACTATGGAGATACAAGAATTGACAATCAGCGAATTGTTGCTATTCAAATATGCTTCTAAAATCAGTGTGGAAGTTGAAATAAGTGCTTTTTTTTAATTTACGTCCTCCAACGTTAAGTCATATCGGACGGTAAATGGAATGGGTAAAATGACGTTCAAATAAGCCCAGGGTCCACAGAGCTTATAGTTACACGACATTCATCTTTCAGGATACGGGAAAACCGTGAAAAAACCTTATCTATGTAACTCACCCTGACCGAGATTCGAACTCGGTACCTCTTGAACGTGAGGTAGACACGCTACCATCTACGTTACCGAGGCGGGCAAGAAGTTTTCTGACGTACAACAGTGTCCTCGTCAACAACGTCGTTCCTTCATATTTCAGTATATTCGAATGTGCATCGTTATTCACAGCAATGGAATGGATATCTGTTGGTTTAAGGTATGATTTCCATTTTTTACAATACATTTATTAGTTTTTGGGTATACTAAATTGCTCATTAATTCGTGAAATTTGTTCTCATTTTCTACTTTTTAGTGTTGAAAATTAAGTATGTATGCCTATTAATTCAATAATCTTTCATGCATAGTTATAATTTATAACTTTTCATTAGCAATTTTTAGGATATCTTATTTTGGGGTCATTTTTCATATTTATTACGTCATTTTCGTAAATTTTCAAGTAATTTATAGGTTATTCTTCAAACACTTTTAGGTCATCAAAATTCGTCCCCTGGTTATGAAGAGTTTAAGAAAAACGTAAGGGACTCATATCTGCATTACATTTAACGCATTTCGGCAGAGAAATAGTTTAGCATTACGGACGTTCGTCTCAATTACTTACTTTCGATTTTTAAATAGTTTGTCAAATTATTTTTTCGGTAATCCTGCTTGTATCCTTATACTTGAGTATTATTACCAACAATGTGGATAGAGAATCTTTGTAACTACACCGAGGCTTTCAACACGTATAACATTCATTAGCCTGGAAAGCACCAATGGCCGATTTCACCAACAGATGTTAAAATCGACGTTAACAAATGTAACGTAACAATTGTCACAGCGCTAAAACTAATGTTACATTTCTTGCATTTCACCAACCTGTTTTCTTAAAATGTTAATAAACCTGTGTTAACGCCAAGAAACTTGTAAATATCACAGCTATAGAAGGCTATGGATGATTTTCTGAACGTACTCCGATGCGCTTTTGTTTTCATTTTCGTCTGCATAAATGGCGGATGAACAAAATCATAAATAAAGCTGTGAGACAAATTCCTCATCGACGGAGAAAGAATTGTTAATTGAAATGGTGACGAAGTGTAAGGATATCGTGTAAAATAAGAGGACGGATGCAGTGGATGCAAAAGAGAAAGATGTCGCGGGGAAAATAATGGAAACGAATTTAATTCAAATGCACGTGTCACTACTACAAGCACCAAACAACTTGTCAGTATTACGTAAATTTAAAACGAGGTGCCAGGAACAAGTGCCTTAAACGTTTCAAGACGGGAGGTGAATAATGCATTATCCACATAATTCAGTGAATTATAAAATTGCAAGGCTATTAATACGTGAAGCTAAGGCGAGATCGCCATATTCCTTTCGATGCATATTCTAACCTCTCTTGTACTTCCGCAGTAACCTTCATAGCAACATGTTTCGACAGTCTATACCTCAGTAAAACAATTCTCTTCGGATAGTTCCTCAAAATCATTTCTCCTCATAGGCCGTACTCTATTACGAATGCCATTTAGACGGTCTTAAATATAGCAAATCGACATCAACAGCTGAGTTCATGCTCGCCATCTTGACTATTTACAATTGTTAAGGACCTAAACATTAGAAATTCGGGTTGTTAGTTTAACATGAGATTTAACACGAGTGTTACGCTAACACTTGTTGATGAAATGCAATTTTTGTTTTAAGTAAACTCGTGTTAAGTCTTAACATTTGTTGGTGAAATCGCGCATAAGAGATCGAAACATACTAAGTACTACATCAAAACAGTTGAAAATACATACCGACATAAAGAAGAAATCGTAGCAAAATCAAAATGAACAACACGAAGAAAGCTTTTAGAAAGAGGCGATCAACATGGCGACCTTCATGCTAAAGAACCTTAACAAAATAAGCACAGAAGCAACACTTAAAATGTAAGTTAATGATCACAACTTGGACACCGATGAAACAATGGAACTATGTCACAGATAATGATTTGTTTACTAGCATGAAATATCATGACAGTAAAGGAGAGGGAGAGGGAGAGGGAGAGAGAGAGAGAGAGAGAGAGAGAGAGAGGGGGGGGCAGCCAGTCAAAACAAACCGAAATGAATACGACGCAGCAACCTACCTGCCACTCCATTGTTCATGCTTCGAAATGCTTCAATATGTAGTTGGTAATCTTCAGTGCGACTCATCTTGGTAACATATTTAGTCCATCCATAGAAATTTATACGTATATGTGTGTATATATTCGTACGGAGTATTTAAAACAGAAACGCTAAATGTAGTTTTTTATTGGTCCGTTTCTTCTTCATAATATGCTTTCAAGATTAGAGAATTGATGTGTTTTGTTATTTTTAGGTGGACTGCTTCGCTTCAACGGATCCTTGATTACACACAATATGCCATACCCACGACTTATAATAATTGCAACGGAATAAGACTCATTCTCGTAGTGTGAACAAAAAATACTACAGGTTACTCTAAGACACGGTTAACCAGATGCATAAGGAACCAATCTACATAAATGTTGAACCATTTGGAAATATACAGGAATGTACTTGCAGGATATCATTTCAAATGAATATTTATGACAAGACTCGACAAGAATAGCAAAAATGTTTAAACATGAAATATATTCAAACCGATGACGTACTGAAATGGAGCCTAAGGGTAGAGGAGTGCGTAATACCAGTTCTGCTGCATGGCAGTCAAATATCCTCGCGAAAAGATAACGATCCAACGAAAAATGGAGAGGAAAATAACTGCAGGTAACACTCAGGGACAGCATACGTAACGAGGAGATCAGGAGAAGAAAGGGTATGGGAGACGCAATTATCATGGCAAAGCACTTCAAATGAAAGTGGGGAAGCCACGCTGCAAGAACGTGTAGCAACAGATGGACTTACAGAACAGCGTTAGGGCGGGAAAAAGATGCGAGAGCATCAGATGGGTAGACTTCTTTAAGCAGAAAATGGAGCATCTATGGTAGAGAAGTGCAGGTGACAGAACTGTGGATAGAACTCGAGTGTTAATGTAAAATATGTATGAGGGACAGGACGGAGTTGTGTGGAAGAACTTTCAAAAGTGTCAATCTAAAAGCAATATTAATGTTAATGTAAAGTTACATACTACGTGGAATCATGAGCCGGAAGTGTACCCCTTAGGATTAATTGCTCTAACGAGTCTATGAGCTACCGCCAACAAATGGTTTTAGCCCTTGAGGGATTCACAAGATAAATAAAGTAAATAATTAGGTAGTATGGTAATAGCGGAAATCTTTCAGCCAATTTGATAATTATTTCTCCATTAAATCACTACCTTCTTCGAATAGCAAAAGCTTTAAGAAACTTTAATTTCAATTCCTATACTGATAAAAACAGTAAAATGATTTATAACGCAGCGATAGTACAGTACGAATATGATGAAGTCGTAAAGCAACGCTTGTGAAAAAGGCTTTGATTTTTCATTGAAAATGGACACCAATGACTCCGAAAAAATATGGACATCCCATCCCATCCCATCCCATCCCATTTTAATATGAAATATATCAACCGATATTTACAATTACAACTGAAGAATTTAGATTTTCTCGATGTGCCATTCACTTAATGTTGAACTTCATTAGGACATCAGTTGGTTCGATCCCACGCGAACGCAAGTGTGATTTGTGGTGGACAACACGGCGCTGGGGCAGGCTTTCCCCGGGATCTCCTGTTTCCCCCACCATCTCATTCCACCGGTGCTCCATCTTCATCTCTATCAGTATCATCAGTGTCACTGCCTGCGGTGTCGCATTTAGTAAAAGCGTTCGTTAAATACTACACAGTTTACAACAACAGTTTCAACAAATTTATTGGATATTTATGTCAAATGAGAAATCAAAGTACCCTTTATGTTACTAAATCACTAAGGGACTACAGAGTCATTAAGCATTCAGCTACTGTTATTCTCTAAAAATTGCGCCTTCACATTGATAAGCCTTTCACCATTAAATCATTCCTATAAACTATGCATCAGTTCCAGAAATTCGAAGACTTCTGGGGATGTTAGAGAAGTCAGATATAATCATCCGTCAACATTGCAGACGCATTTGCGTGAATATTACGAATACCACAGTATTTTATGGAGTTATAATTTGATATTAAATGCTAGCTCTTCGATCGAACATTATTAAAACATGGAGAAAATTAAATGAAATTAATTATATCGTCTTTCGAGGCTTGAAGCCAATCACCATCTTAACATTATAGTGGGTTTTCTCTACATAGGATACCCATTCCTTAAACATTTTTACCCTTAACTTCTTCCCAGCTCTATTTTTCCAACTTCCCTGTAGCTAATGAATTTAGTTTATTTATGTCTTTCTAGAAGTAGCTATAGAAACAAATTTAACACTTGTTAGCAAGCTTTTGGCTGCAACTCATTTTGTCTGCCCTTTCGATTATAATTAATTCTTTCAAAGGAGGAAGCCAGCATATAATTTGTCAAATAAAATCAGAATATACAGCAAAAGCAATCATCAAATCTACAATAGAAATTATAATACTTTAAACAAAACAAACCATAACAAAACAGGAAAAGAGAACTTGCATGTACCTACCCCCCCCCACCAAAAAAAAAACTTCCAGCAGAATAAAATAGAAATAGAGCTTAAATAGAAAGATAAGAATTAAGAATAGTTTGAAAGCTCTATAAGAAATAAACGATTTAGAAGGACATGTGGATATAAGGCAATTAGCACCTCTAAGAGGTTGTCAAATCAAAATGAAACAAAAGACGGTAATATACCTACACACACGCCTCTTTACATAGTCCATTATCTGCTGTCTAAAGTGTAAGGGTTCTATATAATGTTGAACAAGCTTCATTACTTTTCTATGAACGCAAAACACGCTAAAACGTGTACGGAGAAAGCTGATTGTTCAAATTGTACTCATATAAACTGTTCACGATTGAATGGCAAATGTATAACAGTCGGAGCTGATTTGCAAATACGAAAACATGCAATTTAGTGTAGAAGACGAGGGAGGGAGGGAGGGAGGGAGGGAGGGAGGGAGAGATAGAGAAAGGGTACTGCACAATATCAATTATCATATTATATAAGGGCTACTATGAAGCCTATGGTCACTTTGAGCTCGTGGTTTGGACCACATTTTTTCATTGACATTAATACGGAAAGTAACTCTGAAAGGGTAATTATAATGTGGTTGTCTTTGCTTCTAACTCACGGATTTCATCGGAGAGACCATGCCATTACTGATTACTGCACTTACACCTGATTACCACGCCTGACATGATTAACAGGGGTTCTAAGGAACGAACGCATACATTTCATCTCCTTGCAAAAGAATCGATAAAACAACGAACAGGAGTTTAAACACCTATTTGATAAACTGGAGTTTTGAGTGAGGTTTTAACAAATGTGGACCTACCTTTTTCGTCTATGATAGGAACACCGCCGAAGACCTGGGCCGAAGCGGTTAAGCGCCCAACCAGTAGCAAGAGCAGAGCCCCTGGCAGCCACACCACCAAGTTAACGCTCCTTCCCATCTCTCACATAGCGACCTGCAATAAAAACAACTTACAGTAAGATTTGCTTAGCTTAGGAGCCATACAATACACGAGTGTATATTCTAAAGTTGCTTTATCATTATCACGCAAGAGTTTGTCAATTAGCCATTCAGTCTTCACAAAGCATCAGCCCGGCGCTCTTTAGGACGTCCTACGTTGTCCTCTTGTTTGCTGGTTTCTCGATACTATTACACATTTCCTGTACTGGCCATGTGCTTAATCTATTTTTCTCTAAAGTTGTTTAGTTTATCGTAAAATGATTGTACACTTCATGTTTTGCCGCTGTTATGGACTAATTGATGCATGCGCATGTGCAGAATTAATTACATTCACTGTCTCAAAAACTCGGCTCAGAGCAAAGTACCAGATAAAATATAGCACACTTCAACTGGCACCACAGCTTAGCTGGGCACCTTGGGTTCAACTCTCCACCTTATCTAACTTATAAAGGTTGAATCATCTAAACATGCAGCGGAAATAATTCTGAATTGGGAAGTGTAATTGATGTGTAGTTTTCTCAGTACTGGTTGGTAATTTGGTGCTTGTACTTTAGCATATAATCAGATTTTAATAATACCGAGAAAATGTATTTTTGAGAAAATATATATTTTTTTAAATTGAACGGTATGTACATATTGATCCTTTTCGACATACCTCCCACAATTCCATCATCTTTTGAGGATAAGGGAAAACCTCGGATAAAACCTTATCCAGGTAACTCACCCTGACCGAGATTCGAACTCGGGACCTCTTGAACGTGAGGCAGACACGCTTCCATCTACGCTACCGAGGCGGGCTTCTCTCACCTCTTTTTTTTTATTATTATTAATTTACGTCCTCCGACATTTAGTCATATTGGACGATGAATGGAATGGGTGAAATGATGCTCAGTGCGTCCAGGGTCTATGGAGCTTAGAGTTATCCGACATTCGTCTTGGAGGATAAGGGAAAACCCCGGAAAAACCCGCTCTCTCACCTCTTCGTTTTTTAATGCTATCGAGTATGGTGTAGTCATTTATAGCTTAAGAAGCCTCGTCCACGTTGTATGATTCTAATTTTTCCGTTGGAACCCAGACTTGACAGCTGTATAATATTGTATGGATTGCCATGACTACTAGAGTGTTATTTTTGTTTGTTTCCTTACACTGTTTTTAAATCCTCTGTATAATTCTCTTGATTGTCGTTCTTTAAGAACCAACATTCCTTTCTGCCTTAAAACTAGTGTATCTAAACACTTGAAAGCTCATATTTGAAGTTGATTTAGCTGCTGAATTTGCAATATTAACAGCTTTGCGGCTGTTACATGTTATGCAAAACATTGCTTATTTCAATATTTGCGCATAAAAATCTATAGGGTCTTTAGATTTCGTTCCTATTGTGATAGCATTAATGTAATGAGTTCATTCAAATGTTGAAAAAAAAAATCCTTTAGTTTGATACAGAATCATATAATGTACTGAATTACACAAGCCGCTCTAACACCTTCTTTATACATTTTTCCGTAGCTTATGATTTCTCTCTTTAAAAGTTTTAAAAATAAGGAACCGGAAATATTGGTTACGCTTAAACTGAACAATTAAAATTATAAATTATAAGCGCAACATTTATTAACTCCCTGTAAGACATAAGACATCATTTACAAAGTGCTTAAAAATGACAATAAAAACTTGTATATACACTTTATAGTGCCTTTTTAATTGGATATGGTATATGCCTCTTATGGAAGTAAATATTTTAAAGGTAACGTTAATGCAATGTCAATATTGTCAATTATAATTAAAAGTATCTATCTACTTATTCCAACATATGTAACAGAGCTGCATTCTTCTCCCATCACAGAACTGCTACCGTAGAGACGGACTACGTGACTAAGTCTGATCTATTTTGCCTTGCTTTTAGAGATTAAATTAATAATTTATTATAATTTATTATGCATTACATCAATAGACCATAATTTTTGCTCGACAGATCCTTTATTGCATGTGTAGCTTTCTATACTTCAATTTATTTTGTCTTGCTCAGAAAAATATGAAGTAATATTTATCAAAACTTGTGATACTGTAAAAACAAGCATAGTAGAAAGTCAAGAAATTCTGAATAATACCTACATAATACCTAGGTTACAGATTTCACCTTTTAACGTTCGCTGCTACGTACCTACGTAAATTGAGAATTTAACACTATCCGCATAGACCCCAAAATAAAACATACACTTTATGAAAAGGATCCCCACGCATTTAACTTAAAATAAAAAGAGGTTATTAACAAACTTAATACGTAAGGTCATATTCTTGCAAAGATTGCGATACGAACGTTTTCAAGGAAAGCTCTTAAGCTATACCACCCTTTATATAGAAGCAAATTGTGATATTTTATTTTCAAAAAGGTTGTTCAATTATACGAGGGGGAACCCAAAAGAAAGCGGATTGTTGCCATAAAAACTTTATTGGTGAACCTTTTTACAAAATTACTTCAGTTATCTTCAAAATACCCTCCATTAGATGCGATGCACGTGTCAAGTCTCTTTTCCCACTGTTGGAAGCATATTTGGAACTCTTCAAGTTTGATATTGTCCAGTGCCCTTTGCGAAGCTGTTTTTACCGCCTTCACATCGTCATAACGCTCCCCTTTTAGCGTTTTTTTTTTTTTTTCATTCGTGGAAATAGGAAAAAGTCGCACGGGGCTAGGTCCGGCGAATACGGAGCGTGGGGAACGACAGACCACCTCTGGGATGCCAAATATTGGGTCACTCGTAAGGCCGTGTGTGCTGGAGGGTTGTCGTGATGCAGAAGCCAGTCACCTGATCGCCAAAGTTCCGGGCGTTTCCTCCTAGCATCCTCTCGCAGACGCCTTAAAACATCCAGGTAAAAGTTCTGGTTAACAGTCTGGCCAGGGAGTACGAATTCCCGATGCATAATTCCACGAACATCAAAAAATACAATGATCATCGTCGTCACATTTGACTTCACTTGCCTTGCTTTTTTGGTCTGGGAGAGTTGGGAGTCCTCCACTGGCTTGACGCTTGCTTGGGTTCTGGGTCATACCCGTTACATTACATTACATTAACCCGTAAATTTAGCAGCAACACGTCCCATGTGCAAATCCTCCCTCAATATCCACTGTCACGAGCTCCAACTGATTCCTGTCGCTGCTGAAATTTGGTCGATCGTTTGGCGACGATCCTCCTTTGATCTTCTGGCGGACCTTTTCAATGTTCTCATTTCGCGATATGAAGGGCGTCCAGAACGAGCTTGGTCTTCAACACACATCTCACTACGTTTAAAGCGCCCAAACCACTAGAAAACCTGTGTGCGCTCATAGCGTCCTCCTGGAAAGCTTCCTGAAGCATTTGGTGTGTCTCCGTTGCAGTATTTTAAGCAGGGAACAAAATTTCACACACACTCTTTGTTCTTTTAAAGTTGCCATAACGACATCGCAGAGGTAACCCGTCAATAGTCAGAGAAACACAATAGCACACTTGCACGTTCAGCTCTACACTGACGCCGTCTACACAGCTGTTTCATGGTCTCTACTAACACCATCTAGAGTGAGAACCCTGCACTACGTCTACGAGTGGCAGCGTTCTCGGAGTCCGGTTTCTTTTGGAACCCCCCCCCCCTCGTATTAATGAAAATATCACATATTTCAGCTCTTTTGCATGAAAACTGATATTTTAAATTTTCTGCGAATAGTCCGTGAAGTACTTTTGATTGTGAATCACTTTTGTATAACGAGTTAACTATAAAATATCTCAAAATCTTACTATACAGAAAATGTAGATCTCGTTAATGCACACATTTGATGTCAAATAAGTTTTCTTTTGTCACGTTAAGCATTTACGAGTTGCTCTGTTTCAATATTAAAATACTCATGCATTGTTTTTCGAATGGTTATTATTGTATGCGTGTGTGATCGTGTGAGCATGGCATTTTAAAGGCATCACATAATAGTAAACCACTTTAAAAGTCCTTAACATTGTCTCCATTATTAAGTAGTAGGCAGAATAACAAGCTTATGTAAGATTGTAAAAATAGTTTATAAAAGACTGAAAGTCATGGTGCCAATTTTGACAACCATATGAGCTTTCCTTAAACTAATGTGTTTTGTAACTTCATTTCTCTCAAAAGAAAAGAAAATAGAAAGAGGAAATAAAGGACAAAAGGAGAAGATAAAGAAACGAGGGAGAGCGAAAGGAAGACGTTCTCTTGATTTGTTATGTGCTTTTATCTTTGTTGTAACTCGCCTTCGGTTTTGAAACTGAACAAAACCCAACAAAAGCAATTTGTTCCATAAAACAAAAGCAATGTTAATCTTAAAAGTGACACTGCTTCCTGTGAAGTTCAATAGGAGTAGTAAAATGGTTAAATGCTAAACAGAAATTGATTATAGCAGGTAGTGTGATAATGGTACACGTATTTTGAGAAGCACCTTCAATGAGACGTAAGGTTTCATTTATAGAACATTTGCGGTATCACAAAAGTTTCCTTTCCAGTTCTGAGTGAAATCACTTGCAGCTGTTTTGTGATATTAGTACAATTGGATTTACTAGACACAAGAAACAGTGTGTCTATGGATGGTCGCCGGAATATCCGATTAGCGACCTCAATAGCCACCGCACGTCACAAGCCAGCATATGGCAAACTGTCAGTTGTCTCCTGGACTTGACAAGTGCTCCAACTGCGTCTTGGGAGGTGAGTCTAAACTTTATTGCTGATACACAAACCATCAACTATCTTCTACATCTGTAAATGTCAAATTTAATTTCCTTCTCGCAGCATTTCAGCTTGTTTCTATAAACTGTCACTTATCTTACATATTTCAAATGACAGAGATATCTTGTATTTCATTTCCTATCTAGAACTGTTAACCTACGACGTATGTGTTGTAAAATGCTAGCACGAAAAAAAAAATAGAATTAAAAAAGGTCAAATTAAGAAAACTGTTCTCATTTGGACGTAATGTTTGTACTGACACATTCCTTTTAAATGTACGACAGACATTAAAGTAAATAAAAAAGTTACAGCTATCTTTATCTCTCTGGTAGGTGATATTGGCAGCTGAATAATATTAGCACTAACACTCCTGCAAGCTGCCAACTTTATCTTGGTTTCGTAAGTTATCTTAATTTATTACTTATCAATCATTTTTCGAGGCAGTTAAAAGCGGTTGTGGTTTAGCATGCTGGGCGTTCACAGGGGAGGAACATTCGCATATCTACATAATGCGCACAACTCATCATTATACGAGTATTCTGTTCGTTTCTATGGAGTGGGAAATATCAAGAGAACGGAAAGACAATATGTAGTGCCTGGAAAGGAGAGATATGGTGAACTGGACGTTAGTTACGTAATTGTACCAGCAATACGCTGACCACTAGACCGCAGAGGCGGGATTAATATGGAGGATACTCTCAAGCCCAAATAAATGAAATAAAACTAGTTAGAGAGCGTTTTAACTATTTAATGCTACAAAATAAGCACATTTTATAAGTAGATATGTTAATTAAACTTGAATATATATGCTCTTATGCCCTACATTAACTTTGCTATGTTATAATACTCGTACATGACCACTTTTCCAAAGGTTATGACCAGGCATAGTAATTTCCAAGCATTAAAACCAGACGAGAACTAATTAGCTTCATCTGTAACCGGAAATTGCGCTATGACGTCATAATAACACCACCCCCATCCTTCGCTGAATGTTAGCATGAGAACCGATTTTACTTGCCGTCAGTGATCCTTGCTGGTAGTAATGTATGTTCTATCTATTGATAATGGTTTGAATGGTTTCCTATTCTTGGTTATAACTAAAGACCGGAGGAATGTGCACTTGCATGTGATGTAAGATACCTGGACACAGAGTATGAATGACGTCAGATGTACAGCACCACCATCAAATGTGCAATCGTTGAAAACAACGTAACGTAGCACTCTGCGAACATTGTGAAGGATTGCCTTTCAAGGGTATTCAGACGCAAGGTCAAGGTGTAGCATAACGCCACTGTTTCGTTTCCTCTGCCAGTGAGGCGGTTGTCATTGTCACCTGCAGTTGTTCACATGCGTGACCGATAACAGTACAGTCTTTTTGCAGCATACTAATGGAAAAACGCACACGCCTCCGGCCTTTAGTTATTACTTAACAGTTTTTCCTTTCATAATTAGCAACAATATTTTTTGTATTGCCAGGTTTAAAATCTAATTTCACGTAGCAGGAGATATTGTTGAGAGTAGATAGGAGCTTTTTCAGGTTTAATTGCTTTTGATTTCCAGTTGCTGTTATTTAAATATTTTGATCATGTTAATGATGCTGTTAATATGCATTAAGCTAGAGTAGTGGCTTATATGTTCTAAATTTAAAAGATATCTATATGATCATCCATCAAGATTGGAGTTGATTTACGATCTGTGATTTTTAAATACAAAGATATGACCTATCTGTTTCGTGAAACAGTAGGATTTGACATTTAAATTTTCCATGAAGCTTCTATAAATGTATAAACTTCCATGATAGACAAGTTTACAGAGAATTATCAGGTGAAAGGACACTGGTAGTACGTTCGGGGCCTGTGTAACCTTAATATAGACAGTAAGCAATATTAAATAAACGTAGGAAAAATTAATGAATTAGTTAATTAGTATTAACATTAATATATAGAAATTAATTGTTCTTTCACAGTAGCCGTGTATAGGACGCACTATGAAAGGGTAGTGCCAGACTGAAAAATTCAATGTCATAGCCGGGATTTGAGCCACGGATCTTCTGGTCTCCGTCCAGCCGCTCTAAACCATTGAGCTACTATGGCCAGCGTGCCAACATGACATTAAATTTTCCAACTGACTCGTGTTTTTCCCGGTAAACCACTAGGAGTTTGGCCGCGTCGTGGCTCAGTGGTTAGACCGCTTGGCTCTCACCAAGGCGGCCCGTGTTCGATCCCAGGCGACAGCAAAGTGCGATTTGTGATGGACAACACGGCGCTGGGGCGGGTTTTCTCCGGGATCTCCGGTTTCCCCCGCCATCTCATTCCACCGGTGCTCCATCTTCGTCTCATGTATCATCAGTGTCATCGCCTGCGGTGCCCCATGTAGTAAAAGCGGGCGTTAAACACTACACTAGGAGTTCTCATAAACACATGAGACAACTACCTTAATGGCGACTTACTATGCTGTAAGTACTCGAATTGTGAATTTAATAGTTATGAGGGATTATGGGAAGGACTATTTTAATGGGCAACTTTTTAAAACCCAGTGCTGACTTAATGAATTGCATTTAATTTATGAAATTATATTACAGTGATATAGTTTATGGTTTATCCTTCCCTTTACTCTTATTATTGAAATTTACTACTGCCCCGGCTATTCGTAATAACGGATGAAAATTCCTCTGATATTCACACTACAGCATACGAAACATGTCACATAAGCGGAACCTCCTTAATCCCCCTCCCCACGAGAGCCTTCCAAGTTCCGAAAATGTTACAGAAGTACCCTTATGATAAAAGAAAAATTATTGTTTGGACTGATCCCGCAATTCTTTAAATCACAGTAATGGCGTTTTCAAATTTTTCACCTTTTCTTTTGTTCCATGGCTAATTATGTATTTGTCACGTAATACAAAAACCTGTAACTTGTGCAAAGAAATATGAAGATTCCAGATTCCTGACCTTCAAATTAAATCATAGTTGTGACCAAGAGAAACAATCTTCCGATTCTTAATCATAAAATATCTGTGCAATTATTTCAATGTTAGCAATATCCTCTGTTTACATAATTATGTAGCATACTCTATTAAGTATTTTTACAACGTAAGTACGAGGAAATAAAGAAAAACATCTTACATAAAGCTTGTTAATGTAGTTGCCATGGGTATTGTATGCGTATGGTGGTTTAGGTATACGCAGATTCGCATCTCTTTTGTTTTGCTGCGTCTTCTGTTTTCTTAAATGATTTAACGCGATCATTCATAAGTAACTATTGTTTTGAATAATCTTTTATTGTACTTGCATTTCCTGTGCAGTAACAACTGTTGTTTACTTCGTGTCTGTGCTTTAATAGCTCCAAAGTTTTCGTCTTCTAGTAAATAAGACTTAAATTCGTTTAGTATATTAATAATTTATGGATCAAAATTAGGTTTTTATAGCCTAATGCCATCAGAAAGAATCGAGGTGTTCAATTTGAAATAAATTTTAAAATTGGTTGAGTAGTTTTTGTGATTATACCTACGTACATTTTATAATTTAAAATGAGCAGTGTATAATGGTTTAACTTACAATAATGGGCGGCTGTTTTCCGCTAGCTGTTGTATAAATGAGCGAGCGAAGCTAAATGAACCGATTCACACTTTGTCACCAAATGCTCGGGAGCGTTGCTATTGAGGAATGCAGTCGAGACATGCTAATAAGGCAAGCAGTGGAAGTGGAGAAGAGATGAGCCCCACTTCAGCTTGCCTGACACGACGACAACCGAGTGTGTGTGGGAGGAGGAGGAAAACCACACTGGGACACGCGGACAATGACCAGTGAGCTGCAGGTAGAGTCAAGCTTCCCTAGGAAGTGCTTTACCACTTACTCTCCTGACCTTGAGGATCTTCCCTCATAAATTAGACACGCACGTACAGCGTTGCCAAATCTTATCTCAGCGTTACCATGGCGACCGGGGATGTGACCCTTACTAAATATACCATCATGGGGAGGCGTATACCACCCAGATATTAAACCCTCTTGCTTTCCTCCTCTTTGTGAAATGCAACAATAACACTTACTTCCTTTAATTTTTCCACTCGGCCTCTTCTTTACACTTATGAACAGTTTCCATTTACTTGCCAATATTTCTTTCATTAGGAAAATTGTAATTCATGAAATTGCAGTATTCATTAGCCGGGCCTTTCAAACTATTACCTAAATCAGCATTGTTTAACGCGTTCATTGTTGGCTTCTGCTGTCGTCACTTACAACCCTGGTGAACAGAGCTTAAAAACTGATCCTATCTCAATGACAGCTGAACTTATCAAAATGTACAAGATAAACTTTCACTTCTTTGCATGCTTTTTACGCACTGGGGAAAAACATTTATTATTGTGACTACTAACGCCATCTGAAATTCGTCAATATAGTACTAATCAATATGCAGGTCCTTCATAAGCAAGGAATGACCCAAATAAAATTGGTTAATCTAATACTTCGAAAGGAAACTTAAAACCATATACACATTCAGCCAGTTCATTACAAAAGATCTGATTGCTATTGAAGCAGGGATGTTTCGTCCCTTTTTTTTTATATATTACACAGCTACACAAAGAATTAAATACTGATTATTTAATACAGTTTTAAAACCGCTTCCCATTTCAAATCGCATTGTTCATACAGCAATCAAAGCTTTAGTGAGACAAAAAAGTATTCATGCAATTACTAACTACCTTTCAGACAAATTTAAAACAAAATAGCACGTATTACACAAATATAACTATTTTTAACAAAAAATTCACTTATCTTAAGAAAATTATGTTAATTCTTCTTTCTAATTGAGATCGTTTCACAAACTTTAGTTCCTCAAAATAAATATAGTATTAAAAATTTACTACATTTCTCTAAAAAAGATAAAATTCCTAATAACAAAAAATCTGGTATTTATCAATATAATTGTTTAGATTGTGATCAAGTTTATATTGGAAAGACGAAACGTAATTTGGAAACAAGACTGAAAGAACATTTTCGTCACATTAAGTATAAACAAACTGATAAATCGGCCGTAGCAGATCATTTTTGGTCATTTAACCATGAAATAAATCCTGAAGTTAAATTATTCAAACAATTAAATGGTCCGATAGATTT
>CM060951.1:188368243-188380743 GCA_030765055.1 Mantis religiosa
TAACCGATTCTAGCGCTCCATTTAAAGTTTCTTACTTCCCAATTTTCTTGGCCTTGCTGTAGAAATTGATCTACATTCGTAGGTTAATGTGTAGTATAAAATTTTTTACAACAAACCAACGCAACGGGGAAAAGGCTCATCCAGAGCCTATTGGCTACCGTCGCTTTGGCTTTAAGTGTTGTTTCCGTGCTCCACCCCTTTCGCCACTCGCTTAGGCCTGGCATATGTTCACAGGCGTGCATGTTGGACTTGAATTAAAAGCAATAAGAGATTGGTTCACCCACAGCTGGTATGGAGCACAGATGATAAGGGGTTTCTGTCAACATTAAATAAAAACAAATACACTAATCAGAACCAGTCGCATCGGCACATTTTGGACTCCGTTGTATATTAGGATGTGTCGCAGTTGATAATTAAGAGAAAAAAAACATTATAAATTTTGTTCACAGATTGCAATAAAGCAGATACAAAATAACCTAGAAATGTCAAAGATCATGTGGTGAAAGAATCACGAGTAGTTATGATATGAGAGAAAGATAGTAAGTGTCCATGCCTTTATCTAGGAAACCTCATAATTAGAAGTGCATTTAGCTCTGAGAAAACATCTAGATATTATTAATGAAATAATATAATATTCACACTTAAAACAAAATCGCATAAAATTTAGTAGTAAACTTAATGTTTTCGTATTTAGTAAATCGCAAATTGATATACGTTCAGGAAATTTATACCAGTGCCCATTTTAGGAAAATCCTTGACACAAGATTAAACCACTACAAAATGAAAATAACATAGGCATATGAAATTTATGGCATAGCAATGACAAAACATACTTTACAAACATTTTATTCGTTTGAAACGGTAGAGCCAAACTGAGAAATTCAATGCCATAGCCGGGATTTGAACCACGGTTCTTCTGGTCTCCGTCCAGCCGCTCTAAACCATTGAGCTACTATGGCCAACGTGGCAACATAACATTAAATTCTCCAACTGACTCGTGTTTTTTTCCGGTAAACCACTCGGATTTCTCATAAACACACGAGACGACTACCTTAATGACGACTTACTATGCTGTAAGTACTTTAAGGCCCGCAATTTGTAGTTCGGACCACTATTAGGTAGAATTAATTGTTCTTTCACACTATCCGTGTGTAGGACGCACTATGAAAGGATAGAGCAAGACTGAGAAATTCAATGCCATAGCCGGGATTTGAACCACGGTTCTTCTGGTCTCCATCCAGTCGCTCTAACCATTGAGCTACTATGGCTCGGTAAACCACTAGGAGTTCTCATAAACACGCGAGACGACGACCTTAATGGCGACTTACCATGCTATAAGTACTTTGAAAAGTGAAACAACAGTTAAAAAAAACACGAGTCAGTTGGAGAAGTTAACATCATGTTGGCACGTTGGCCATAGTAGCTCAATGGTTTAGAGCGGCTGGACTGAGACCAGAAGATCCGTGGTTCAAATCCCAGCTATGGCATTGAATTTTTCAGTCTGGCTCTACACTTTTATAGTGCGTCCTACACACGGCTAGTGTGAAAGAACAATTAATTTTCATTTTATTCGTTTATTTAGCCCCAAAAATTAGAAACAGTTACAAATCAGGTGCAAAAATCTCATTTCGATAATGTGTCAGTGATACCCAAACGTGATAGATGAAAGTGACTTGGGCTGTGACCTAGATCCCAGGATATAAAATTTCTGGCCCATGGAGTAAATATCTTCCAGGGAAGAATACTTCATAGCAACTTTATTGATGGGACACTTAGGTTGCTCATGGTTGTGTTCCAAGCTAAATTTGCAATTGAAATCTGTGTGAGGGAGAATCTAAGGAGGAGCTACAAAGCTAGCAACATCTAGATTCTCTCTGATAGTCAGGCAGCCTTAAAGGCAATTATACGTTATCAGATAACTTCTAGGTTAGTCTGGAGCTGCGTAATTTACCCTATACAACTGGCAAAATTCAATAAAGTTACTCTTGGGTGGATGCCAGGACATAAGGGAATCTTAAACATGAAACTGCAGATGCCTTGGCAAGAAAAGGCTCTGCAGAAATATTTACTAGTCTTAAACTAGTTTATTTGCATATAAACTCTATTTGATAAACCAGAGATGGGTGGATTAAACACTGCCATCAGCAAAACAGAAGGTTGCAAGCACAGTAAAAGAATCATGAATAGGCTATCTTCCTTATTAACTGAAGTAGTACTTAAACTGAGCAGATCCAAAATCAATTGATAACATGCCTGTTGAAGGGACATTATAGATTAAAGGAACGTCTACATACATGGGAATTTTCAAAGAAGAACCATTATGTAGGTTGTGTAATGAAAAGAAAGAAACAGCCTCTGATATAATCATCGAATACAATGCTTTAGGTAAGAAAATGATTGAATTACTGAGCTTAATAAAGCCAGAAAATGATCTTCTGTAGTTTACTTAATAATATACTGCCTCTCATCAGAAGTCCAGGGCTATTTAAACACTGTAAAGTGAGCAGATAATACAATAAACTTAAGGTTTCAGTGTTAAGGGCATAGAACCCGGCTGTTTCTTTATAATAATCCAGCTTTACTGATCTACATAATTATTTTCACACATTGTCCCCGATAATACTGAACAGACATTTAAATTTATAAGATAATGAAAATCCAAGTTGTTCGCATCATTTACGCAGTATAACGTATTAGTATATAAGCACGGTTTTCTAAATCCGTACTAATTTATCTGTATACTGCATGAATCCCCTCTTATTGGGATTAACCGCCATCTGCAGTGTAGAGCTGAGAGTTGCTCTTATAGCCTGGAGTAATGCATTCCACTTTACTTCCACTTGAGTCTTTTGTTGGAATGCCTTTAGGCAGATATGTCCTAGAGCTAGGAAAGGCAATTTGGGCTTCCACCCTTGGGACAGCTTCGCTATACAATTTTAAAACACAAATGCACTGCTAATACAAAGAGTGCCTGCATCTGGTGCGATACTAGGACGTCACTGTACCACCTCGGGGTAACATCGATTTCAGTCTTCTTAAGAAAAGAAAGAAGAGTCTTTTCAGCAGATCGATCTTCAAGATTTTAAAATCAAATTTTTAAATTTAATCAAGTTTTACCGCGAGCCAGTTTCTAAAAGAGTGACAGCAATAGAGTCTCTAAGAGAGACTGGAAGAGGGAAAAGTTTGGTTCCTGTTATAGCTCATGATGAGAGATAAGCAGAGTATGGTAAAAGTGTTGCCAAAATATGAAAAACATCCCAAAATATTAAGCAGTTTAAAGCCAAGTGTCTTAAGGATTTCATCAGATTCATCTCTTGAATTTAAACAAAGTTGCCTCAGTAGGTTCTACAAGTTTTTCGAATATCACTTCACTTAATCTAGTTCCAACTTTCGTAACACGATGTAGCTTTTTCTTCTGCACGGTTGCCTCGCTAGGGAGTCAAACATAAAAAGTCTTGAATCGCTTGCAGTAAAAGTACTCACTACAACTCGCAAGAGTCGTCAAACTCGCTTGCTAGCTTGCTCACCCATCAACTCACATATCTTTGCAAGAATGACTGAGTAACTTCTCGCAAGAGCACCTGCTTATGCAGCCGTGAATTCTCACATAGCTTCAGAACGTTCAAAATGGTGAAACTTCTAGAAGATTCTAGACTATCTTGGAATGCTTATGCTGGCAAGCACGCTGTTTACCGTCCTAGCTACGCGGCACCTACCTCCCGATAACTTGGGCCATAGCCCAAGTTAAAAAAATCAAGTGAAATATCTGAAATACTCCACTTTTACTGGCTAGAAAGGAGTTCGTTGCTGTCCCGTTTCCATTCATTAGGAATCTATTCATTTCTAACCTTAGCCAATTAGAGAACTCAGGATATATTTACCACGTAGAGTAAATCACGTAATAGAGCTGGTTATGTTTTTATGTTGTGAACACCCTAGTAGTAATCAGTCTAATTATAATAGTATCCGTCAACGTAGTGATGCAGCAAGACCTCGGTTCGATAGGACGTTTCTCACGCTGAGAGTCTGGAATAGGGTGCACTCACCTTAGAGAGGTCCTTGGGGCCTATAATAATTAAGGGCCTAATCAAGTGAGAAATAGCAATTCTCGCCTTCGGAAACCGTGCATAATTAACTATTGGAATTATACGTGATAACAGCGTTGTCCTCTGTGGAATTACTGTGAATTATCAATAATACGGGCAATTTAATATCATTTTGTTCTATATAGTAATCTAAATCAAAATTTGAAACATTAAGCTCATCCGTTCGTGTTACCGAAAATTACAACATTATATTCTACAGTCATTACTCTCAATTCGAGTTTTATAGTTATTATCGTCCCTTTCTGATGAAATTTTAGATATCTTGGATTTTATTACTTCATTTCTTTAGGTATTTCAACCCAAATATCTTGTATTGAAATTTCACTCGAAATATATCGCACATTATCCCCTAAAGTTTAAAATGCATTTTAGAAATCGCGTTGTGTGAACATAGCTAAAAAGTCGGATAGCTTCTGCTTACTTCCGGCTAATTGGCACAAACTTCTGCATTGCACATTTCCTACTTGGTAAAAGGAGCATACAGGTAAAGAAATTGATACATGTTTAGCTTGATATTCAATACTATTGCAAGAAATAACCTGACAGCAACAGCAGTTTAAAAAACTGACAATATACTGATAAGCTCAATGGAAATATTTTGCTGTCACAAATATTAATTTGTGGGTAGTAAATTTTGTGTGTGTTTTTTAATGTACATTTTCCTTGTTGTAAACTGTTACTTATTCTATAAGATTCTATATTTATATAAAACTGTACGAAATCCGATCAACTAAAGGAATGTGGGACTCGAAGCTTTCACGGCGAGGGCTATTTAATCAAGGCTTCGCGGTGATCAGCCGTGTCAGATTTATGAACGTGGAGCTTTTGGCCATTCTATTACTCCATGGCCGAAAACGACACTTAAGTGGCCTACGTCACACCAGAATCGAAACAACAATCCATGGAATGGCGACATTCATCATCACCCACAAAAGTGAAGTTTAAGCAAACAATTTCTACCCGGAAAATCATGTGCACAGTTTTTGGGGACAGAAAAGGAGTATTGCTAGTGGAGTTTCTGCCTCGTAATGAGACAATCAATACAGCGTCTGGCGCCCAGCAACTACCATTTGTTTCTGCTTTTGAAGAAACATCTGGGCGGTCAGCGTCTTCAAGACGATAACGAAGTCAAAACAGTTGTGATACAGTGGTTAACACGTCAGGCGGCAGAATTTTATGAGGGTATTCAAAAACTGGTGCCACGTTATGACAAGTGCCTCAATATTCACGGAAATTATGTAGAAAAGTAGATTAAGGTACAGGCTTTCATGTAAAAATAAAATTATTGCGACATTTATGCAAGTTTTTTTTTTAAATTCCAAAACGGTACTGACTTAAAAAAACATGCCTCGTACATATTTTAAATTAAAGGGTAGTTTGAGATAAAATGTTTTCTGAAAAATCCTTGCCATAACTTTGGAAAAGGTTAAACTTGAATACCAGGTTTGGCTTTATCGAAAATTAATTTTCGGAGTTATGTTGTTACCGCACATACGTGTGCAGATCATTTTCGAAAATACTTTTTTGTTTCACGAGATCTTAAGGCTTTTGCTGTACTAAAATGTCTATATCAAGTGCGTAAATGGAACACAATGCTTCCCGCTTACCTACTATAAAAAGTAACAATAGGTAAAAGGACAACGGCTACTTAGCCCCTCCCTCCTATAGAATTTAGTTTCAATTGTTTTCGATCTATTTTATAATTACACTTACGATTTACAGAATTGCATGCACTGCCAGACCCTTTCCCGAGTGGTTTGTGAGTACAATCGCATGCTACAAGGTAAACACGCTCTGCCAGCGTCCTTAAGCATACAAGTGTGGAGTTTAGTGCCACCCTACGCGAAATCTCAACATTGTTAACTTTTATATGGCGAGTTCCGCAGAGGAAGAAGTATGTAATGGGATTTAAACATAATAGCATAGTCCAGGGCGGTAATTACTGTAATCAGCGCACCCTGCCAACCTCTCTCGGAAACAACGACAAAAGTTGAGTGTTTTCCCACATGCATTGCAGCCGGCAGTAATTCACTTTACCGCTTTGTTGTTGGCATTACCCTAATTCCTCATTAGCTACCACGTACATATCGTACAACTGTCGGCTGGAGTGTTCAAATATTAATGGCGCGGTGCTCGAGCTCGGGACCCCTCAAAAGACCTCATGTATAATGCAGTCTATGGGGGGCTTCAAAAACAGTGAAAACAAAATACGCGAAATAAAGCCATTAATGCATACCGAAATACCTTCCTACACACCTGAACAAATTAACTTAGCTTCTCAAAATGAAGGTACATGCAAAACTAACCATTTGTACACTTCTGTATTGTATTACCTGTTTCCTAGTTACACACCAGTATCAAATACATGAAATGGACCAGTTATACTCTGTTTCAACAGCGTCTTGTGCAAACATCAACACAATAGCTACATAGCTCTCATTTAATTTAGGAAAAATTAAACTCACATGACTTTCCTTACTCTTGTAGCTACATACTCTTACAAAGCTTATTCCTCTACCTAGTTCATATTAATCAAGATGGACATTATCGTATTGCTAATTTTCTGGAACCGCAGGTTAACATTTAATGCATTTTACTATGACATACTGTGTAGAGATGAAGCTATTCCAATTAATTTTAAAAAATTTCACTGGAGCAACAGCAGCGAACAACGAAATACGATAACAGTTTTGAACTGAAAGATATTTTTATACTTTTTTTCTGGTAATCCACTGTAAAGTATGGAGCCGAAGTATACGATTTCGTCTTGATAAAATTTAGTATTTATTTGCCTTTATCATATGTGTCCTGGCCACGGAAAGCGGCCCAGATTCGATTCCAACATGTGGTGGGGATTTTCGGTCCCGGTGCCCACTCAGCATCGTGAGGAAATTGGGGAGCTTACGCTAGGTAAGCGGCCCTGTTCACGGAAACCAGTATTCCGGCTGGGGGATGTCAAGATGCTGACCACAACTCCTCCCCGTATCGGTTGGATGATCGCCCACCTCTGCCCTGCGTAAGTGGGCGTGAGGCCGGTAGTCGGGTTGGTAGGGCTTGGCTCTCTAACGGCTGTCGCGCCAGTGTTTTTTTTTTTTTATCATATGTAAGTTGCTACGTTGTCTGGTGTTATGTTCATATCATAATTAATATATTGCAATCACTGTCAACAAGTCTTTATATATAACAGTGATAAGATGTCCAGCATCTTGAATAATGGCCCACATGAGTACTCCTGATTTACTCCTAATATTGTATGATTCTCTTTTGCATTACAATTTCTTACAGTGCGGTGAAATTCCACAGAAGATTATTCCATTTCTAAGGATTGAATGTACAAATGCGAAGTTTTTACTTCTGTTTCTATACCAATGGTTTTTGCCAACTTTCGAAAATATAACACACTGTGCACATTTTTCATTAGATAATGAATGTGTGTATCCCATTTTAAATAACTCTGGATCCAGAATCCCAGATATATGGTGCTATTTTATCTTACTGCAAGCTTTAAGTGGGGACGTATGCAAATATTCAGGGTCTTACATAAATAGCCATAACATCCAAAGTTTTCAAGTTAGAGAAGTGAAACCTAGTATACTCATTTAAGATAATACAGTTAATATGCACAATTTTTTTCATAATTTTTCATTGTTTATAACTAATGCTACATATTTTTTCTATATGCAGAGATACTTACAAACTTAAGCCCATTTTTTTCAAAATTCACATATGCAATCTTTCTGAAATTTGGTATGTTATTTTAAAACACACTAAAAATGAATTTGTTGGATTTAGATTTCTTATTGAAGCTGTACAGAATTTAAAAAAAAAAAAAGTTAATCATATGCATCCTTTAAAAATTAAAATAATTTCATATATTTTGTATCATCACATTCCATCTGGAGCTTAATCTTAAATTCTAGAACCAACAAAATGTTCATTGTGGCATAAGAAAGCTGTGTGCTAAATTGCATCACTGTAGATGAAGTAGTTTGAGAGAAAAATGGGTTGAAGTTGTAGAAAATGCAAGTTACGGGGAAAGGCAATTAAAAATACAATAAATACTATTCAGTTTGCCTTTTAATTTTAAGTCAGAACTTCCCATATCCATAGCCTGTATCCTCATTCTGGTCTTCTTCTGCCTTTCTTTTTAAATTCCTCTTCTGTCTTGCTTCTTTCTGCATTAATTTCATAACTCTTTCTGCACCAGCGATACGAATATTGTCGATATTCTGCAAAATTGTTTCCATAAACACACCAGGTTGATACCCTAACTGATGCATAACTTTCTTTCTGCCAATATTCCCATCATTAAACACTATTGCAGCATCAAATGTAGCAATTTTCACCACTATGGAAGACACAAATGATGTTTTGGGACACCTTTTCCATATCAGACTGTTGAGGCTTTCATTTGGGTTTTGTGTCTCTCCATAGAGACATTTTTTTAGCAAGTCTGGGTGTGCTAAGAATTGGTAGCTGGGCTTTATAGATTCCAAGACAGCTGATGGAAGACTATGTGTTGCTACTATGCTACTATGCAACACTAGGGCATTTAATTTTTTAAAGGTGCATACAGACCACGTACAGTCATAATATTTTGGTGTTTGATAGCTAACACTATATACTATTTTACAAAACAATAAAAAAAATAGATTTTTTGAACATTTTCTCGTACGTCCCCCCTTAAGCAGACACAATATTCAAGGACCAATTCAATCATCGCATGAGTAGCAGAATAAAAATCCTGTTTCATACCCTTAGCATGTGTGTTGGAAGAAGGTTAAGAGAGAATTCTTGCACTTTTAAAATATGTACGTTGTAACCATTACACATAGTGTAATCCGTTTTAATCAGGTTATTTGCGAAAAAACTTCCCGAAAATACTTCTGTTTCCGCTTTAGGCAGTTTTCCAGCTTAGAATATAATTTTACGTCGGAAATAGTTTCGTTTGGAAACTTATTTTCCATTTTTCCAGGTTTCCGGCGTATAAGGGGTTCGTTTTAGGTAGGTTTTGCTTTATGAGTATCCAGAAGATAAAGTAAAATTCCTGCTGAACCGTAGTGGTACGCAAACTGTTGCGACAATTATATGCTGAACTTCAGAATGTGTCAATCGTTCCTCTACCAATACTTTGTCTTGCCTATAGGTTTGTAACTGAATAGCAATTTTGGGATGCGCTAATTTTCCATTCTAGACACATGCTCCTTCCAGTTCTATATTGGTGTATCTTCTCATTTAACTTAAAGATGCCGAGTTTCTTTCCGATCTCGTCATTTCTATTTCGGTCTAACAAAGTTATAAACTGCGACGCACCTTAGGAGTGTCACTTCTACGGCTTCTATTTGTCTTTGTGTTCAACATTCTGAACCATACAACATGGCCTCAGTTAATACCTACTTTGTAACAATTTAGTCCAGTTTCTTCTCTGTAGGTACTTCATTTATAGTAAAATTTGAGATCTCATTTTGCAACCTAGGTATCTCAAATTATTTACTTGTTCTAACACTTTGTTTTAAAATTAGTTTTGTTTTCATTGTACAGGACCCTTAAAAACCACACAAATTTGGATTTAATTACACAAATATTTAGTATGTATCATTTACATAACTTGTGTAATATGCTACATTATTTTTGACAATTATCTGCAAATGAAATGTAAAAGTTTTACTCATACTTCATATAGAAGTCCTGCCTTCCTTTTAAACTTTGTTTTTATTTTTTAAATATTAATTAACCTTGAGTGCACTTGTTACACTCATTAGCAACACTCAATTGTTATCTGACCATTAACACTTCCATACAGCGTCCCGCACCGTCCGAAGCTCGTGCACCTTGATGTGACATGCAGGGAAGGCATAAGATATATTAATATTTTTGCAACTTCCGGTTTAACCACAACTGACTGCATTTTTTTAAATTTTAAATAGAATACATTTTTATACAGCTTCGCACACTGCTCTTCAATAGCGTCTCAACAAGTACTCACATGGGTTAATTCTTGCAATTCATTAAAAAAAAAAAAAAAAAAAAAAAGTGAGGCTTAACAGAGTGAAACATTTTCCTATTGGACATTAATTGTTCTTTCACACTAGCCGTCTGTAGGACGCACTATGAAGGGGTAGAGCCAGACTGAAAAATTGAATGCCATAGCCGGGATTTGAACCACGGATCTTCTGGTTTCCGTCCAGCCGCTCTAACCATTGAGCTACTATGGCCAACATGCCGACATGACATTAAATTCTCCAACTGACTCATGTTTCTCCCGGTAAAGCACGTAGGAGTTCTCATAAACACACGAGACAACTACCTTAATTGGGACTTACTATGCTGTAAGTACTTTAAGGCTCGGACTTTATACTTCGGACCACTATTATGTACAATTAATGGAAATTACTTGTTCTCTCACACTAGCCGTGTGTAGGACGCACTATGAAGGGACGCACATGAGTCAGTTGGAGAATTTAATGTCATGTCGGCATGTTGGCCATCGTAGCTCAAATGGTTAGAGCGGCTGGACGGAAACCAGAAGATCCGTGGTTCAAATCCCGGCTATGGCATTGAATTTTTCAGTCCGGCTCTACCCTTCAGTTTCCTATTGTTCTGGATTTGACTGTCCTTTCTATATATCCAAAAAGTAACTTTGATTGTTCTTTGCATATATAATTCATAAGTGACATAGGTGATGCGGAAAACCTGTAAAAAGTTAACCAAAAAAAAAGTGCTTACTTCCCAACAGTAGCTAGCAACAAATATCCTAAATAAACTCTTCGTATATGTAATCTTGAGGGGTAATTAAAAACTGCAGAAAAATTTAAGCTACAAAACAATTTATGAAGGAACACATCCAGCCTTTCCCATTCTTTTAGAAATCGAACTTTATATCCGAGATAGGCTCTTCAAGAGACATTATGAGTTAATTATTCATTTAAATCTAACTTCCTTGTAACACATCGTATTTTCAAGAACGAATAATAAATTTAGGAATATGAATATTAGTTTGACATTTGCCTTTACCCTATATAGGATTACCCCAAAATGTAAATTCTTATATAGGTAGCTTACCTCATTCGAAATTCCAATTGAATTTGTAAGATAGCCTAATGCGAGAGAGAACTGTGGGATATTATAAAGTTGATAATAATGTAACAGAAATGCACCATTTAATTTAGCTAATATAAGGAAAACACAATGTGAGCATCACCATGGTGGCCTGGGTTTCATTTGATTTTATAAATCATTTCATATTTCTAGCTCAAAAGATGTGCCCTTTAAAAATACGTATGATGATGTTTATTTATTTATTATCCAATTTTTAATCCTATTTTACCCAAAGGTATATTAGGAATATCGTTTACAAATTTATGAATATAATATAATTTACAAAAATATAACAAATTCACTATCAAGCTGACAAACAGTAAACATCAAGATGAATCATTTAGCTTAAGAAATATTTTATTTAAGAAAACCATGAAATATTAAGTTCTGTAATTCATCAGAATATGTGTAAGTGGTTTGGAGAAAGTGTAACCTTAGGATTGAAGCAATAATTCAAGTTCGTATCTTTCAAAACACAAAAACGGGCAATCAAATAAAATGTGAGGGACATCTTGAAGATGATTTCCACAAATACAATCACATGTGCATTTGATTTTGAATCGAAATAAGTAAGCTGAAAATTTGCCATGTCCAGTTAAGAATTGAGTGAGAACATAGGATTAACGAATTTACATTTACGTCTGTCAGAAACTGTTGAGAAATATAAATCCTTAGTGATGGTGTTGCTTATAAGTTTAGTTATTTTACTTCCTACCAGGAATACTCATTCTGATTAAATTGCTTACGATTTATCTTTTTCAATGTATTGGATAAAATGAAATTTTATTATTTTCAAAATTTTTAGCGATACAGTTCCTTTGGCTTCTTTTTCTGGGAGGTCCTGTAAGCTACTTTTCATTAAAATATTTTTATCTAATAAACATTTTTCTTTCATTTCGTATTGCCTTGGATATATATGGACCTATTCGGTGGTTTCATTTCATTTTTCTTGCGCTGAACTGCGTTTAGGCAGATCTAATTTCTTTAATCCCTTTATACTTTTTTTTTTATTTTGTTTCTGATCTTTCTTCAGTTGCTAGTGATTCAAGATGTTTTAAGCCTTTTATTCCTTCAACATCAGTCAGTAATGTTTGTACCACTTGATTAACTTTTTTAAACTCGTTTTGTATATTTAGTTTGAATTTAATAATCATTGTCATTCTTGAAAGTTTATTCTTTCAACTCTTGAAATGTTTCGTTATGCTTTAATTAGTGTTTTAATCAATACATATATACATATATATTAATCTAAGCTACTTATATATCTCCCTTTTTCAAAAGAAGCGCTAATATTAT
>CM060951.1:188385743-188423032 GCA_030765055.1 Mantis religiosa
GCAAGCCCGCCTCGGTAGCGTGGTGGTAACGTGTCTGCCCCACGTTCAAGAGGTCCCGAGTTCGAATCTCGGTCAGGGTGAGTTAACTGGATAAGGTTTTTACCTCAGTTTTTCCTTATCCTTCAAGACGAATGTCGGGTAACTGTAAGCTCCATGGACCCTGGACTAATTTGAGCATCATTTCACCCAATTCATTCATCGTCCGATATGACTTACAGTTGGAGGACGTAAATTACAAACAAACAAAAAAAAAATACCTACTGCAGGAATAAAAAGTAAATTTCAAAGTTGTTTTAATACCGGCACCCAAAGGAAATATGATTCAAGCTTAACAATATTTTTAATTATCTTCTGTGTAGGAAAAGAATCAAGAAATGTGGACTGAGAGATTATATCCTAAAACCGTACTTCCATGTTTGCGCTGACTGGTGATGAGAAAATTCAGCAAAAGCAGGAGTATAACAGTGTGGTTCATTCATGCAGCAACCCAAACGCATTAAGGGAAACCTGAATATCAGTACATGTTTCTGACATCTTCTGATTGCCCTAGCTCGTTCTTCCAGCGGTCCTCCTGTATTTTTCTCTGTCACTGCCAAAACATATGTCTTCCTGCCTACGCTATTAATCACATTCTGGAACTAATGACCATGGTCCGCATTTTTATGACGTGTCTAATTATTTCCCTTTCTCCAGCTTCACCTCTGTACGCTAACCAAAGGTAGTTGCACATAATCCAAGCGTGCGAACAGAGAAATTCAAAATCGGAGTCCGATTAAGTATCAAACTTTATGTTGAGCAAAGTAAAGCAAAGATTTTCATACAGGGACATTCAATAATTAGTGACAAGTGTATATGGTGAATGATGCAAGCTGTTAACATTGAGATAGAAGAGCACCTGATTCCTGCTATCTGATTCGTCATATATACGGGCAGAGAAAGTCAAAAACGTATTTTATGCAATGGTTTGGAAAATCAAATAAAAGTCCTCAATATTTTCCGAATAAATAATCTGATAAAAATAGATATTGTGACTGCACTAAGCCTGAAGAGGTTCTGTCGTTATGTTTGTTATTTTACAATTTCCGAACCCTATTTTACCCTAAAATATATGTGGTTTAGAGCGTGCTATAATTTGCAGTTGTTATTCATCCACACTCAAATGTTTAAAGCGAAAAAAAGTATTAAAGAAAAATCTAATAAAACATAAAGACAAATATATCACGACCTAAGATAAATAAGATATGAGATTGCTTTATTTATACAAAGAATCATAATTACAAAGTTAGAAGCCATTTTATGTTTAAGGGATTTAAATAAATTCTTTTGAGTTATAAAGCTTTATCCTATCTAAGAGCTATTCTAAAGATCTAATGCTGAATTTTGGTTTTCTGACTTACAAGGTTAAACTAGACTGTTATTGTTAAGCAAACTGCAAAAGTTCAAAGCTGTAAAACTAACCTGTAAAAGTGAATACAGTGACAATGTCAGATTTCCATTTTGATTCTGTAATTTAAATCTTCAAAAATAAAATTCAATTTACCACATCCGATATGAATTGCCTAATGGATATGGGAGAATCTTCCAATTTAGATGTTCTTTTTGTTATTTTTATGTTCTAAGTAACATGCATTTCCTTTAGATATTCTTTGCAAATAAAACAAAAGAAAGTATTAATATCATTTAATCCTGTTGTTATAATTCACAGTTCTTTTGATTAGATGTTAAAATGTGCGAGTTTTACTCTTTCTATCTACCCCGTAAGATGACGTATTGCATTTCACTGAATATCTTCTAAATATGTGACAAGAAAATCACAACCCAAACCACCCTTTCTGGGAGAAACATGACCTCTATTTTCTCAAAAACAGCGCCAATGGTTTGGATTTAAAATATATATTTAACAATTTTTACATTTGTTATAAAGCCAATGACATCTAAACCTTTACTAGTGAAGACAGTTCCAACAATAAGCTACTTTTTTTTTTTTTTTTTAAATTTACGTCCTCCAACATTAAGTCATATCGGACGATCAATGAAATGGGTGAAATGTCACTCAAATGAACCCATGGTCCTTATAGGTTAGAGAAAACCGACATTTGTCTTTCTGGATAAGGGAAAACCCCTGATAAAAACCTTATTCAGGTAACTCGCCCTAACCGAGATTCGAGCTCGAGACCTCTTGAACGTAAGGTAGACACGCTACCACCTACGCTACAAAGAGGGCGTCATCAAGTAGTCAATTGTTTCGTTTCGTAGAAATTCAAGGAATCTCATAGAAATGCAAGGCCCATTCATTCACGCTATCTTTGGGAGCACAGTTCTCATCATCTTTTTAAGTACAGAGTGATGCACCATAACTGACAAGCAGCTCCCCAAGTCACCGCACCACAAATACTCTCTCGGGGTAACGCCCTCTTCCGCGTGTAAAGGAAGAACTTGAACGGGGGCGAATGTTTGCACACAGAGAAGCGTCTCTCAGTCATAGTCCCCTGTAAACACTTCTCTTGCACATTTTAATTTCAAAACGAAGGAGGAGGCGGCGCGTTACCAAAGAAACACAAATTTCTATCGTCCGTCAGTCTGTCCCCAGGTTCCAATTAAAGGAGCTACGTCAAAAGAAGGAACCTTCTGCTGGAATAATGATCAGGGGGCTTTTGTGTTGGCACACCTGCAGGGAAGGGGCGGTTCTCTGTGCGTGTGTTGAAGTGAAAATAATTATATTGTACAACTTCATCCCCCCCCCCTCCCAATACTGCTTTGACAAAGTCCGTTACTCCTTCCAAGTGTTTCTGATTTTCATCATCGCCACCATTAAGAAATTGACAACTAATGATCTGGTGCGAATTTCTCAGCTCATGTATGTTTTTTTTTTTTTTTCTTTTTTTTAAGTTTGTCTGGAGAGCATATGTTGGCAGTTTCTAGTTTGCTAAAAACAATGTAAATACGTTCTGAAGAGCTAAATAAATGACTGTCAAAGCATAGAAGGCAGGGGCTTCTTTTATTAGAGTAAGCTTAACTGTTCTCTATACAATTGTTCAGTATTCTACAGCAGGTAGAATAGTGTTTATCAAATGTTACACCTGCAAATAAAACCATGTCGTGACTCCAGGTAGATGAAAACGTCGCAGATACATTTTGACGTTTTCCGTGTACGGTGGTAAATTGAGCACGAATATAATTTTGTGTGAAATACTTTCAAGAGATGCGATCAAGAAGTGGTAGAAAAATAAACTGCTCAACCAGATGTTATTCCCTGTTTTGCTTCCTTCTTTGAATTTTTTTTAAATGTCAATCTGAGCGTAAATACTTAAATTGCAAGTTATATTTGCCAGAAATTTTTGGTATAAATATACCAAATATATTTGATATTTTGAATAATAAATACTCGATACTCTTTCTAATTCGGGTTGTTAATACACTTATCTTGAAAGGTAGATTTTATTTATTTATTTTTTAATTTACGTCCTCCAACATTTACTCATATCGGAAGATGAATGGAATAGTGTAATGATGCTCAATGCGTCCGGGGTTCATGGAGCTTAGAGTTACCGACATTCGTCTTTCAGGATAAGGGAAAAACCTTATCCAGGTAACTCACCCCAATCGAGATTCCAACTCGGGATCTCTTGAACGTGAGGCAGACATGCTACCATCTACGCTACCGAGGCGGGCTTGAAAGGTAGAGGAGATGCTTTTGAATCACTAAGTTGATTTATAGCTTGATCCAAAGCAAACATTTTCGCTTGAAAAATTGAGCAGGTAGAAACTAGGTAATATAGGTTTACCTAAGCAATAGGTCATCTATTGTGCGCGCGCAATACTGTAAAAGGTGATTCGGGTCGGGTCAGAATTTTTTTTTTTTTTTTTTTTTTTTTTTTTTTTTTTTTTTTTTTTTTTTTTTTTTTTTTTGCTTGTTCCTATGGTCATATCGGCGGCCGTTCTCCTTTGGAACATACCGAAGGTGTTAACTCGTTTTCTTTGGTTTTTAATCATTACATCACGCCCACATTCACACTCTCATTCATACTTCCAGACTCTGGGGAAGATGGGGAATTATCTTGGTCGAAGAAAAATCCCCACCCCCACCGCCGGGAATCGAACCCGGGACATATAGCACGGTAGGCAGGTGCTCTACCGACTGAGCTACGGATCAGATTTAATCCTATCATGAAATGGACTTTGTAACGCAGATATGAGTTCATATTAAAATGCATATAAATTTAACAAATGAAGGTGCAATGTTGAATCAAACCGTAGATGGGAGATTTACAAATCAATAATTATTTGTATACGTTATTTTGTTATTCTTATCTTTTTATTTTATTATTCTTTTCAACTTCTGATGATGATAGTTGGCACTACAGGCCATTTAGGCCCTTGGCCTCCCTAACCACCCTCTTCCATTCAACTCGATCCTCTGCTTTTCTTCTTCCCAACTTTCTCAAGTCGTCTTCTACATCATCTATCCATCTTTTCCTGGGTCTTCCTCTTCTCCTTCTGCCATCCAGCTTTCCTATGAATATCTTCTTAACTACACTGGTTTCCAGCATTTGCACCTGGCCAATCCACCTTATTCTTCCTTATTTAAATTTCACTACTATATTTGGTTGTCCAAATAGGCACTGACTGTAACGCCAAGTTGGTCCGCATTCTACATCCGTCGTAGTCCCTTATCGCCCCAAATATATTTCTCAAAATCTTCTTTCTCATCGTAATAACCACTGTTCTTCTCTGATTGTCAACATCCAACTTTCTGAACCATAGACCATTATTGGTTTCAGTACTGTTGTATATATTTTAATTTTAGTATTTCTACTGACGTTCCTTGATTTAAACATATTCTGCAAGGCATAGAAACATGTTTTACTATCTACTGTTAAAACTTTTTAACTTTTAACACATTACAAATTGTAGCTTAACACAGATATTTGGGCTTTCCAGCCCGACAATCATCTAAGGTTATTTTTTTAATTATAATTATTCCTTTAAAGAAAAACACAGAAAAATGTTTACAGCATTTAAAGTACCATAGTATACCTAGAAATGAAACACCCTATTTTGCACCAATTGTAACCCCATTTAAAATAAATCGTATGTTTTCTTCACGTCTTATGGACGAAGCTACAACTCCGGTAGAATTTGAATTTTACATCGTTCTTCTTAGAAAATATAGCCACAATTTGGCACACTTTTAAACTGATTTCTGCCACAGTTAACACTTGTTGGCAATTTCTTTGTGAAGGAAATTTCAATCTCGGAGCAGTACTCTTGAATTAATGTACACAAAATACGAACAAAATGCATATAGTAGGCGCTCTTCTAATGCAAGTGTTCTCTATTTTATCTAACGAACCAGAATTTCTTCAAAAAGAAGGGAACCAATATGGCCGTGGTGCTTAACCACTTGCAGGGAATTTTTTAAAAAATTGCTGTAAGATTCATTTGTGTGAACTAAAATTAATATATGCATAGTTTTGTGTGCATTTTCATTAAAACCGGAGCGGATTTTGCCCTATTTGCCTATTTTTTTCCTTTGTTCAGAAACGTAGGCTTTTAAGTTATAAGCACGTCTCCTACAATTATTAGCCTAATTTCTTAGTTTTATACTGCCTATAAATGCCTATTTCATACGTTTGTGCCTATTCTGCTTATTAGTGCCTAAAAGAGCCTTTTTAGCCAATTGTTTCTGCTTGTAATTTGTGACAACAGCTTTTGCATTTGTTGGTTTCAACGTGAAGTTTTCGGGGAAGAGAAATTTCTTACTGCTGCACATTGGATATGCAAAATGGGGTCTATTAAGGAGACACGTGTGTGCAAATTGGCCCAAAACTCACAATAATACCAAATTTAGTCGTTTTTTGTCTTAAAATTAATATAGACATACTTCAATAATATTAAGCACTCTTTTTCTAGCAGCACTACAGGAAACGTCACATGACTATTTAAATAACCCTACACCTGCTATTACGTAATTTTAACCTCAGATTTCTCAGATTCCATATTCTCTACATTTTTCTAACTTCAAAATATTCCACAGCATGCAGTTTTCTATTAATCTGTATGAAATTCTAAACATGCCTGTAAGGGCAACTGCATATTAAGTGTACCCATTTACATTTGTTATGCTTTTGTTATTTGTTTTGATAAGGATTATAATGCTTACTTATTACTGAAAACGCTTAGGAAAATAAAAGGTTTTAAATATGTATGATTATCTTTTCCCTTCGTTGATATGTCGAAGACAAATATTTCAAATAGATACAGGTGATTAATAGGTTAAAATATGTGCAGAAACTTAAACCCCAAGCATTAGTTTTTAAAATTACAACATGTGGGACATTTTGAAAATCGCCTGTAATTTAGATATAAACTGTTAATTCCTCAGAAACTATTGTAACTTGAAAGCTGAAACTTGGTATTATTCCATTCTTGATCGATCACAAAAATAAATGTTATAAATATGAAACAAATGTAAAAAAAAAAAAAAAAAAAAAAAAAAAAAAAAAAAAAAAAAAGCTTTAGATATTTCTGTTTTCACCCTTAAGGCCCCCCCCCACAACCCATGTTTTTGTTCTTTGACATATTTAATTACTCCACACCTTTCTGCACATTATGCTTCTTACTTGTGTAAGTGGATTTATATGTATTTTAATTATACGAAAATATCTGTTAGTTTTACTTGCTATGGAGCCATTTATGAAATTTGGAATAAATGCAGAACTATTTCGCCTAGGGAACCGCAAAATAGTATGCGTTTAGCGATTTTTTTTGCAGCATATGTTGCGATGATTGACGTTTTGTTATAGTGAATTTATCGTGCATCTTAAGAGCCATTTTACTAAAATTGTGTATTTCTAAGGGTTAACTTAGCAAATTTTTAGCGCCTATTTAAGTGCCTATTTTGTCCATTTTAGTGCTTTTTTGCCTGCCTATTTGATACATTTTTAGTGCCTATAAATCCGCTCCCCTGTTATAATTCAAGGATACAGGCAAAAGTCGTTCCTAATTAGCTTCTATGTTACGTAGGCGTTGATTCTTTCCAAATCCAAACTGTGCACTTAATTATTTCAGCATGCATGCATCCTTGTGCGTGTATCTCTAGCAAAAGTTAAAGAGCGGCATTAACAACTTCCCGTTTCTTTGTAAAAGGCCATAAACCAAACTTTCAACAAGGCACGTGGCCGTTTGCTGGGGACTAAAATATGGAATGCCTTTGCTACATAGGTAGGCTGCATCTGCAGTCAAAATGAGCCTCATAAATCTATATGATACAGAAAGGAAAGTAGCTTCTTTCAAGCAGCATATCATTTAAACCTTTTCAAAACTTAGCAGCAATTGTGTGTCCGTACGGGGGGTTCGATCCCAGGAGACCACATATAGGAAGAATTTGTGATGGGCGAAGCTGCGTTTGGACGAGCTTTCCTCGAGTTCGCCTACTTTCCGCACCAGTCATTTCATCAAGTGCTCCATTTTCATCTTTCCTTTCATCACTTCATCTCTTCCTCACTATACCAATATAAATGGTGGACTACTGTTCCCCGTTTCTGGTTCTCTGCTCGCCACTCCATTTCCTGATTACGAAGACCGCATTCTCCTGCCGGGAGGGACCCCGGACCGCTGACCATGTCTCAACCTTCATACTATACCCCATTCATGACGCCCGTTGTGGAGGTTGCGGCGGTCTGCTGGTAGTCCCTGGTCTTTTATGGACTGTTGTGCCAAGAATTTTTTTTCAGGTTTGTTTCTATTTTTGCCCTATTATATATTGTCATCCAGGTCCAAGACGACCTGGTTGACAATAAAAACAAACAGATAAAATTGATGAATATAATCATTTCTTTCAGAGTAGACGTGTGTAGGCTAAGGTTTGGATAAGTGGAGCCAGACTGAACAATTCAATTCCATACCAGGGATTTGAACCACGGATTTCCCACTCTCCATGCGGTTGCTCTACACCACTGAGCTACTACGGCCAACATGCCGACATGACATTAAATTCTCCAACTGACTCGTATGCTTCCCGGTAGACCACTAAGTGTTCTCATATGCTATGAGACACGCACCTTCTGTGGCCACTTACTATGCAGTAAGTACTTAAATCCCAGGCTTCATAGTTAAACCTCTAGGTGTGTTTTATTTTAGGTAAATTGATGGATATAATATCGTCTTTTTAAGACATTCTATGTCCATTTCTTTATTTATGTTAATGTTGGATTGTAATCACGGGTAAGCATTATCTTCGTGTGTAAACCCAAGCTTATATAACACTCCGAATAATACCTTCAGATTTAGCTTTCAACGTTTGTTCCTTCCATGAGCTCCTTCGAGAGCGCTCAATAATGTCCGTGAAAAATGTACTTCAAACATAAGTTTGGTATTTCTAATTTTTTTCCTCGAAAATATAATTCTTTTAATAATTTTGTACTACGGATACTAGATTATCCCTGTGGTTTTATTTGCGGAAGTGGTAAGGAAAATGATAGAGAAAGTAAGAACACGAATGAACGAAGGATGGAAAGAAAGCAAATACTTATAAGCCCTAAACCACTCACAATGTTTACGTCTTTCTGACGAGTTTCAAAGATTCGTTGAGACAAGAAATTGCACAACAAATTTAGGAAGTTTAAATGGAAATGGCGTTTTAGTCTTTAATGGCATTTAAACAAACTGCAAAAGCTGCTTTAGATTTATCTTTCCATGCCTGTTTTTATTAACTTAGTGGCAATTCCAAATACTGAAAAGTTATTGGCGTCACTCAGAGATCGCGACACTTACTTATACGGCTTTTTTTCTTTAGGTTGGTGCACAAGTTAATAGACCCCATGTAAAATTACAAGTCATTTCAGGCAATAGTTGACTGTAGGCAGTTTGAAACAGTAGAAGTGCGCAGTGCTTTGAAATTGGAGAAATTCGAGCATCACAACACACCCGAATCCCAGGAGCAGTCGAGGTAGTGAACAGAAGTTGGTTCTTCAGCTCCAAAGAAGGCGAGGACGGTGCCATTGGCGGGGAAGATCATGGCATCAGTGATTTTGGATGCCAAAGTAATTTTGCTGATTGGCTATCTCGAAAAAGACAGAACTATTACTGGAAAATACTACTGTCAACTTCTAACCAAACTGGATGCAAGCTTTCGTGAAAAAAGAAAAAAATTGTTTCGTATCAGAACAACGCATCTGCTCACAAAAGTGTTTTGGGAATGGGAAAATTGAGAGATCTGAAATGTAAAGTGCTGGAACGTTTACCCTATTCCCCAAAATTTGGCTCCCGCGAACCTCCATCTGTTTAAAAAATCTGAAGCAATTTCTCGCTGGTAGGCGCTTTTCGTCCAATGAAGAAGCAACTGCAGCTGCAAATTGGTACTTTGCGTCACTTCTAGAAGAACACAAAAAATAGGGGATAATAGCACTGGAACACCGCTGGACAGAATGTATTGATATTATAGGAGATTATATTGATAAATAAAACTAAAAGCATGAATTTTCGTTTTTCACTATAAGGCCGAGAAATTTTCAGACCATCCTCATATGTAACTAACTCTGCAGGAACAGTTTCTTTCCAAGGGTTATTTCAGTAGCCTTGCTGTTAGTTTATTTCTTCTTCTTCACTTCAGGGATGAGGCATGTCTGCCGATTCCGTCTTCGCATTCCATCGACTATTCCCAACTATTTCTAGGGGGTCTTACATCTCTTCTTCGACGAGGATTGTATCCTCTTATTAAAGGCGGCACTCTTTCTTCTTCCATTCTATTCATATAGACTTTCCAGTTCTGTATAATTTCTTCTATTTTGTCCTGAAATTTATTTTTGCCTAGTTCCACTCGAATAGTATCATTTCTTATTAAATCTTGTCCGGTACATTCTATGACTTCTCATGCACCTCATTTCTGCTGCCTGTATCTTAATTTTATCTCTTTCATTTAATATCCATGACTTACGTTCCATACATACTTATTTTTGATCTTAAAGGATATTTTCCTCAATGTACCATTATTTTCGTTTTCTTTGTGGATATATTTACATCGTATTATTTTCCCAGTAAATACATTTTTTACATGGAACGTTGAAGGCTTTCTTCATTTGCTTTTATCACTGCTACATCATCAGCAATATCGCATTTAAGTTTTCATTTCCATTTAGCTGTATTCCTTCATCCACTTGTTTCTTCCAAGTTTTTATCAAATCGTCTAAGTATATATTAAATAGTATGGGAGAAAGGCTACATTCCTGTCTTACTCCTTGATTTACTCTTATTTCTTCTGTTTTTATCGTGCTTGTATTTATGATAATTTCTGTCTATACTAAAGCTTTCAATTATCTCTACTAAATGATGGGGGTATCCCCTTTTCTTCATTTAGTTTATTTATTCTTTTGGTAAATGTGCACAATTATTGAGGTTACCCAGCTGTCCATCTTGTTGCCAGTAACGTCATCTCTACAGTAACGTGGATTTATTTATCTGCTTTATCCTCTATATAATTAATTTCCAAGTTTATGACGGAATATCTGTTTTTGTTTTCTCTGCTGTTTACCTGTTAAGTATATCAATTCTTGTAATCCATACTTGAACTCGATATCTGAGTTTTGAAGTTCTCTGCATGCATCGTGAACGAAATGCCAAACTTGATCATTAAGTTTTCCAGATTCGGTCCAAAGGGATATTCAACGAAATTGCTCTAATTGAAAAATGTTCGTTATTCCTGTATTTCTCCAAAAGTAACCAGTGATCATGATTAAAATACCACATCGATGTTTAAGATGTTTACATAAATAAAACGTATGTCTTGAGTTTTCTCCGAAGAGCCTGTTAATTTATGTTTATTTTCTGTTACTTTTGCACAATTATGTAAACTTTAAGTGATGAAAAACTTGCTACACAATAAATAAATACAGCAGAACCCCGTTAACCCACATCAACAGGGATCAGGGCCGATCGAAGTTAACGAAAATCAGGGCTATCCGGAGAATTACGGAAAACCCATAAAAACATGTACATCACCGAAATACGAGGGTCGGTTATAAGACCCGGGCCTCACTATAAAAAAAACTGTCTATTTCTGATCATGATTTCCTGTGCGATTTGTCATATCGGTGTTCTAATTTAATTAAACCGTCTCTGTAGTGCGATTTATCATGGTCCTCAAAATGGTTGTCTATTGCATCAATGACATCCTCGTTGCTGTGAAATCTTCGTCCTCTAAGAATTCTTTTGAGGTTCGCGAACAGGTGATAGTCACTTGGTGCTAGATCTGGTGAATAGGGTGGATGTTCAAGCAATTCGAACTTTAATTCGCACATTTTTCCCGTTGGCATGACTGAGCGATGGGCTGGAGCACTGTCGTGAAGATACAAGGTTTCTTTCTTTGCCAAAAGAGATCATTCTCTTTTTCACCCATCACTGAAACGTTACAGTAAGCTTGCGCAGTAGTCACCAGTGATACTTTCATCCTTTTCCAAGTAATCAATAAAAGTAGTTCCCTGTACATCCCAGAAAACACTCGCCATAACCTTGTTAGTGGATCAAACTGACTTGCCTTTTTTTTTTAAGTTTACTTCCTCCAACGTTGTCATATTGGACGGTTAATGAAATGGGTGAAATGATGCTCAAATGTGTCCAGGGTCCATGGAGCTTAGAGCTACGCAACATTCGTATTTTAGGATAAGGGAAAACCCCGGGAAAAACCTTATCCAGGTAACTCACTCTGACGAAGATTTGAACTCGGGACCTCTTGAACGTGAGGCAGACATTCTACCACCACGCTACCGAGGCGGGCACTTTTTTTTGAGTTGGTTTACCTGCCACAATCCACTGTTTTGACTGTGATTTACTTTCTGGAATGCAATGATGTATTCAAGTTTCATCCATGGTGATAAGGCGTCTCAAAAATTCACTGAAATTTTTACGATAGAGCTCCAAATTTTAACAGAAAAGGTTTTCTTTTGCAACTTTTGATCAGGTGACATCTTGCACAGACCATGTGAAAGCCCAAAACATTACTTAAAATATTACCTGCACGTTCTTTTGACATATTTACAGCCTCTGCTATCTCAAACAACTTTAATCTGCGATCTTACAGTACTAAACGATAAATGTTTTCAATGATATCTGGAGTTCTGATATCAACAGGGCGTCCTATTTTAAGCTCTGCAACCCACCTTTTGATCATTGTGTATGAAGGGACAGAGTCTTTCAAATGTACTGTCCATTTCCTCCTTGATTTTTTTTAAGGTTTAAGCCTTTCAATTCGAAGTATTTAATCACTGCTTGTTTTTCCAAATCCTCCATTTTCATGAAACTTCTATACTTGTCTTGTTTAAAATGATGTCATTCAAAAACTAAACGATCTATTGACCTGTGACTGTACATACAAGCTAGTTAAACTATATGATGTTATCCGTCAAACTGGCCCAAAGGCGCCATCTCGGGACTCGTCAGCCATCCCTCGTATTTTAATGGAGTTTAGAAATTGCTATCGCCACGCTAAGAGTACATACACTGAATGTTCTGAAATAGCCTATGTATTTGCACTGTACACGATATACAAATTGTTGGTAGTAAAAAGGCAGAGAGCTTCTGCGGTCTAAGTTTAGTATAGTGCTTAGAGCAGCGCGATCTCGAATCCGGCGTACGCGCAAAAATGGTTCGCGCGGCTTGTTTACACAAAGGAACTGATAGGCAGACAGTGTGGAGATAAAGAGCTTGCATAAGCAGATAAACAGCGCCGGGGATAAAAGACTTAAGTTAAAGTTAACCACTGACGCAACAGACCTTAGAATGCCAAGGCCTACCAACCCGACTGCCGGCCTTACGCCCACTTACGCACGGGAGAGGTGGACGATCATCCAACCGATACGGGGAGGAGATGTGGTCAGTATCTCGGCATCCCCCAGCCGGAATTGTTGGTTTCCGTGACCAGGGTCGCTTACCTAGCGTAAGCTCCTCACTCTTCTTACGATGCTGAGTGGGAACCGGTCCTATACCCGGGACCTAAAATCCGCACCACATGGGGTAATCGAACCCGGGCCGCTTTCCGTGGCCAATACCAAGGCATGCTGCCTTAGGTCGCTACGCCAAGGCGCAGGACAGATAAAAGACTTGCCGACACCGGTATAGTTACATTCTAGAACATTCGTGTTTTATCTGGTGACATGTTAGAGAACATTCTATAGCAGTCTGGAATTCATGAATGGATGTATAAAAAGAAGCAATGGCTAGTGATCGAGTCAGTCGTAAACAGATGTAATGAGAGCTGATGTAAACAGGTGTTGTTGTGGTCATCGATCTTGGTGATGTACTATTGCTACTCTGAGTGTATTTCTACGCAAATAAAGATTTGAACTTCTGCAACTCGGACTTTTAATTAGACGAACCCACAAAGTCACAATATGTTTTCTCCTGCTCGTGAGTGGTTCATAAACACAGCTGGTCCATCAACATTGTCTGAATTGAATACTCTAAATTTTTATTTTCATCAACACTGCACGATGCAATAATGCCTTCCCCTGTACCCTCATCATTGTCGATTTGCAACTAATTGTCAATGTCTTCATCAACATCGGAAAAGTCATCGTATTTTTAAAAATGTATATAAAATCTTCCACAGTTATTGTTTCTTGGAATGCTTTCTTCCCAACGGAATATCACCGAAGTTGTTCCACAGGGTTCTATCTTAGCCCCGACTCTATTTAATATATACATTTCTGATATTCCTGACTTAGTTCCGACTTCTTTAGCTCTTTACGCTGATGACACAGTACTATATTATTCTCATGTTAATCTCCAGCACGCAAAATAAGTAGTACAGCTCTCTTTAGATCGCCTAACTTATTGGTTCAACACTTGGCGGATCTCTTTGAACCCTCAGAAAACCGAGGCTAAAATCTTCACTCTTCGCCGATATACTCCGCATCCTCCGTTGTGTCTCTATAGGAACAATGTCCCTTGGTTCCCCACTACAACTCCCGTTAAATACCTTAGAGTGCTTTTGGACTCTCGACTGATCTGGCGTGCTCACATCGATCGTCTTATACCACTAGCCTCCGGGCGGCTTTCAAGACTCTCACCTCTGTTATATCGCCGTTCCAGCCTCGGCCTACAGTCTTCATTGTTACTCTACAAATCACTCGTTCGTCCGCTTATTACTTATACCTGCCAAGTATGGGGGCCCGAACACGCATGTCATCTGCGTCGTCTTCAAGTTATACAGAATCGCTTCATGCGCATCGCTACCAACGCTCCATGGTTCATCCGTAATCAGTAGCTCCCTAGGACTCTTACCTCTTCACGACTACATTCGCAGGATCGCCCGTCGTTTCTTTTCCACACTACAAGAAGTTCTAGGAGCTGTGCATCACAGCATCAGCGTCCGCACGCACCAACCCTCACGCTTAAACAGGAGACTACCACAGGACCTGCTTCTGAGTTATACATCAAATTCCAGTGATTCCAGTGCTTGATGCGTGTCTTACATCTCCAATATTGACTTAATTCATCAGAGTGTATTATTGCAGTTCTAACTTAATGTAGTTAGGAGGTGGCCTGTTAGCCAACCCCTGAGTGTTATTGTTCTTTAATTTATTGTTCTGTTACCTTCTTTTCACTCTGATCTGTAAAGCATTGTACTGCTGATCGATCAATACAAAAATTAAAAAAGAAAAAAAGTTATTTGTTCTTCTTCAATCTTGTTTCCTGGCAAGTCAAATACACTAGGCCACAATTTTTTCCAGAACTTCCGATCCCAAGCAGGTGGGGTGAGTGCAATGAATTCGAGTACTGTACCTATAAAACAAATCCTCATTTAGTACGCGAAACAACATATTTATTTTTCCAAAACTGGTCCGGATAGAGGTTTTACTATAAATAAACAGCAATAAAATTTGTATTTTATTACGTATCAACTGATATTTATAACGCATAAATTTGACATTGAGATTTTACTCCATATATATAATAATGTTTAAAAACGAAATGCTCCTATAGATACCAAAGTCTACAGAAACAAACGCTAGTGGTTGGAGAAAGTCGTGCGAATTTAACAGTTTTTTTTTTTTATTTTTTTACCTTTTATGTTGAAGTTTTAGATGTGGGGTCATGTATGGCAGATATCGAATTTATATAAATAAAGTGTGATTGCTTTATTTAGTTATCGGATACTGGAGCTGTTATCAGAGCAGTCACTTTGTTGTACACATTCCCTTTGGGAGTTATATAAATCGATTCTGGGCGAAAATTACCTTTACAAATTTCTCCTATGCTCCAATGATTATTAATATACATTTATCCATTTTTAACAAAACACGGAATTTCCCCCTCTCCCCCTCTCCCCCCCTCCCCCTCTCCCCCCCTCCCCCTCCCCCTCCCCCTCCCTCTCCCTCTCCCTCTCCCTCTCCCTCTCCCTCTCTCTCTCTCTCTGCGTCTCTCTCGCAACTAAGAGAAATACATTGTCATCCACTGGAAAAATAGGTGTTGACATTTCCACGGAAATACGTATTTAGAGGTCCCAAGAGACCTCACCAATAAGAAAACAACTAGTTCTGTGTGTTTTAGTGAGATAGCATAAATCAAAAACAGAAATTGGAGCAAGTTTTAATTTGTTGTTTTGCAAGAAGATAGTCTTTCTCCACGTTAATGGTTACTGCGTTACACGAAATGATAAACATTTAATTAAAATATTGCCAAGCTATCGTTAAATAAAATGTATTTATTTATTAAACCCATATCCGTAATTACAAGGTTCTAGCTTCAAATTTACCTTGCAAACTTTCAATGAACTCATTCTGAAGACCCTAGAATTTTAGTGTTGCATTTAATTATAATACATAATTAATATGTAAAAAATGTGCACAATTGAAGCGTTGTTTTGAATTGGAAGGATTATAATGTTTGTAGATGCTATGATGATGATTCACGATGTGGCAACATCTTGAAGGAATAATTTTGGTGGAATTATTTTGGAAGCCCCAGGTTGAGAAGCTATCTTGAAGCAAGATTATTTGGAAGGATGGTGTTTGCAGGTTAATTTCTCACCTTTGGTGAAGATCTTGAAGAAATCTAGAAGTTCCTCCTGCAACTCTGCATAATTAGGCGCGTCTGTTACTGTTGAGCGATGATATATATTGTAATTTTACGTCCTCCAACGTTGTCATATCGGACGATGAATGGAATGGATGAAATGATGCTCAAATGATCCCAGGGTCCATAGAGCTTAGAGTTACCCGACATTCGTCTTTAAGGATAAGGGAAACCCTGAAAAAACCTGATCCAGGTAACTCACCCTGACCGAGATTCGAACTCGGGACCTCTTGAACGTGAGGCAGACACGCTACCACCACGCTACCGAGCGATGAGATCCTTTCTTTCCCCAGGATCGCGGTAACGGGGCTATCTTTATCTATTACTATCTTTAAAGAATGAATAATACTTTTCTTATTCAAAGATGGAAATTTAATTGCTCATAAACAATTTTAAATTCTATGAAACAATTGCAAATATTATTAATGCAGTCTTTTTACAACCAGCGATAGATTCCACGGTGAACTATGAGGGTGCGTCAAAAAGTAACGCCTCCTCTCTCTCTTAATTGCCAACAAAATTGAATCCAATTTACATAGCTTGAAAACTACAACATTGACGATTAATTTGTCACTATTCAATATAATCTCCGTCCCTTTGCACAGTTTTGGTCCAACTTTTAACTAGGGCATGTATTCCAGTGTGGTAAAACACACGGTCTTGCTTCCTAAGCCACTGACGCACGGACGCTTTCACAGCCTCCTCATCTTCAAAATGGATCCCACGATGAGCTTCCTTTAGTGGCCTAAACAGATGGAAGTCTGATGGTGCTAGGTCAGGGCTGTATGTGGGTGAGGTAAGACTTTTTTTCAATTTCTGCAGTGATGTAACGGCTGGTGTGTGGTCTTGCATTGCAATGCAAAAGAAGAACACCCGCCATAGTTTTTGTTGGGCGAACTCGGCGAAGACGTGCTTTCAGCTTTTTGAGAGTTCTGACGTATTAGATAGAATTTATTGTGCATCCCTGCTCCAAAAATTGAATCATAAGCGCACCCTTTGCATCCCAAAACACTGTCGCCATAACTTTCCCTGCCGACCGCTGAGTTTTGAAGTCTTTTTTCTTCGGTGACGTGTGATGCCATTCCATTGACTGCCTCTTTGATTCAGGTTCAAAACAATGAACGCACGTTTCGTCTCCAGTAACAATTTTTTCCACGATCACCACTCCCTCCAAACTGAAGCGCTGCAAGTGTTCGAGGCTATTGTTTTCCTTGTTTCTTTGTTTTGGGCGGTTAACATTCTTGGCACCCAACGTGAACAAACTTTTGAGTGACCCAGTTGTTGAATAATCGTCATCACACTGCCTTTACTGAGGAAGGTAATGCGACACAATTCACTTTTTGTTACCCGGCGATCACCACGAATGATTTCATCGACTCGCTGAATGTTGCATGGAGTCACTGCAGTCACCGGCGTGCCGCTTCGCTTTTCATCTGCCAATGGCGTTTGCCCTTCAGCTTCGTTACAGCGACGAACCCATCGTCTAACAGTGCTGACATACACCGTTGCACCACCATACTAGTTTTTTTAGCCTTTCGTGAATGCGAATTGGCGTTTCACCTTCCGCAGTCAAAAATTCAATCACAGAACGCTGTCTAATACGAATGTTGATGTCAGCCATTTTGAAAGAGGATGCAGTGCTGCCACCTGTTGACTTAGGAAGTTACTGCTACAGGGGATTGGAGAAGAAGGTTTGAGGAATTGCGCCAAATTCAAAGTTTTCACATAACTTACTTATTTAAGGAAAGAAAAATAGGAGGCATTACTTTCTGACCCATCCTCGTATATCTTTTCTTACTTATACATCTTTGATGCACACACAAAATTGTTTCTGCATACACTCAGATAGACAAATATACGTCTTACCCCTAAGACTTTCATAGGCAGAAGAACAAAATCTTTTTAAAACATTCAACAACTTATCATGTTATGTTGTCATGGTTACGCCATTACCTACTTTACACTACTTCATTATTTTATTATAAATACTAATATCTCTGACTATTCCTAACAAAACGTGAAGTATAAAAATAACTGCTACACAATTTACTGCAGATACTTGCATTATTCGGAAGCAATTGTATATAAAGAATTTGTCGTTCATACATTTTAATAGCAGACGTAAGAAAAGAAACAATCCAGTTTAACTTTCTTTATTCTTTGTTATTATTTAAAGTTTAGGGAATGGAAAATGAATTATGAGTTAGTTATCTTTTTTTCTTCACCTAGAAGCCTTATTTGCGTTATTATTTCAGTCACATTTCCTTTGCTCTGCATTTATATGACATTGTCAATTCTAGATCATATAATTTTTAATCAAGTTTAATTCCAACACACTTTAATATTGCCACGTGCTTCTTATTAGCATCCATTTTTTGCTTAGAATGCTTCTACTGATTTCTTTCTTTTTTTCTATAGGCCTAAGTATCAATTTATGACCAGTTAATAAATCGTTCATTATTTCTTCATCTGCTACATGACGATAGTTATTTTCATCTGGTGTCCCTGTGAGAGTTGTAAATCATTCCTATCTCGCTTGTGTCTCTGTTTTTGTAGAGTGCAGACAGGAACTATTTCTCGACAGTTATCTTGTTACTGCTCACTTGCCGGAAGAGACTTATGGAGCGAGTATAGCGTGGGACTCCTCGGTAGGTTCTCACCACCAAAGTATTTAACTTTTCGATTTGTCGCGTACCTAGTTTTCAGTAAACGATATACTGGAGCTGTGAAGTAGATAATATAGAATCCTATTATTTAGTAAAACGTTTCATATTTATAATATTGTGCAACATTTCACATTTTTAATTGTTCCTCTGGTACGAAACACAGCGAAAAAAGTAATCCAAATTAACATAACTGAAATGTCAAAAATATCTTAAACATATGGTATGTTAACAAAACCGTTAGCCATATTTGAGATAAACATTTTGGAAAAAAAATTATTTTAAGCATGGTTTTGGGTGGTGGGATTTGTATCCTCAGAAGCTGGTGTACTTTGAAACAGAATAGTTTGGTGCAAACTGGGATAACTGTAGAAGACGATGTTCTAAAATGATGATGATTTATATATAACTTAAACATATGGTATGTTAACAAAACCGTTAGCCATATTTGAGATAAACATTTTGGAAAAAAAATTATTTTAAGCATGGTTTTGGGTGGTGGGATTTGTATCCTCAGAAGCTGGTGTACTTTGAAACAGAATAGTTTGGTGCAAACTGGGATAACTGTAGAAGACGATGTTCTAAAATGATGATGATTTATATATAACTTAAACATATGGTATGTTAACAAAACCGTTAGCCATATTTGAGATAAACATTTTGGAAAAAAAATTATTTTAAGCATGGTTTTGGGTGGTGGGATTTGTATCCTCAGAAGCTGGTGTACTTTGAAACAGAATAGTTTGGTGCAAACTGGGATAACTGTAGAAGACGATGTTCTAAAATGATGATGATTTATATATAACTTAAACATATGGTATGTTAACAAAACCGTTAGCCATATTTGAGATAAACATTTGGAAAAAAATTCTATTTTAAGGATGGTTTTGGGTGGTGGGATTTGTATCCTCAGAAGCTGGTGTACTTTGAAACAGAATAGTTTGGTGCAAACTGGGATAACTGTAGAAGACGATGTTCTAAAATGATGATGACGATGATGATGATGATTTTTATATAAGGGCGCTTCTGCTTGGTCCTGCTTGGTCATCAGCGCCTTTACAAAAAATAGTTCATGGCAATGGCCAGATATAAATTACTCAAAATTAAAAAAAAAACAGATAAAAACAAAATGACAATAAAATAAATAAGCCCAAATGGGTAAAAAAATAAAAAGCTATAATTTCCAATAAAATACCCAAAGGCATACAAATTACTACTTTCAATACCAACTTGCCATGACAAAAGCTACCTGCCCAGTGGTGGTCAAATCAATTTATTCCTTTTCTTTGGGGCTGGGCTAGCACTTTCAGCAGGTTTTTCCTGCCGTTTCCTTACTGTCGTTTGGGCAGTGAGGACAGGATCTACCCGCTCCACATCCTCAATGGAGAAGGACGGCTTCCGTACTGGTAACTTCGAATCGAGTCTCTCGAAACGATAGGAAGCTGTGACCGGCGAAGATGAAAGTCGCTGATCGGCGTTCTCTCCAGAAGACTCCTCAGATGTTGACGGAGATGTTCGCGGACTTTTGTGCTGGCTAGCTTTCCTTTCACTGGTCTTACTATTTTCCTTGATGAAGTCAGTTTTGTCATACGAGGTCTTAAATTTCCTTGGTGATACATTATGTATTACCGGTTCACATGTTCTTGAAGTAGATGCTTTCGGCGGTGACTTGGTTGAATCCTCCTTAGGACTGGACTTGGTCGGCACGCTCACTGTTGTTCGTGCTGGTGTTTATTGCTTTGGCTGTGATCTTGGTGTAATTGATCTTTCACATATTACTGCCTCGTTTATTTCGCTGGTTTGTGTTGCGATTTCACGTCTAGGTACCGGCTTAGCTGCAACTGCACTATAAGTAACGGTCCTAGGTACAGAAGGCTGACGAATACGCAAGTGTTTCCGGCTTCCAAGAAGGACACCCTCTCTTACCCGGATTTCTTTGATCGCCTTCTCCTCCATAAAACGCGGGTATTCTGTGCAGTTAGTTGAGTGATTAGCACTGCAGTTAACACATGTTGCAGGTGAAGTACAAGCATTACCATGTTGGACTTCCCGCACTGGACGCAGGTGGCAACTCCATTACAAGAATCACTCGTGTGGCCAAAGCGCTGGCATTTATAATACCTCAGTGGATGTTCTAAAAGCCCCACGTTCTGGTGATCAGTTTGCAGCTGTATAATCCGTGCAAAAGGTGATGGAAGATGGTTAATTATTCTCGCATTTTCTGTCAATCTTGAAGAATTCTTGTAGATGTATGCCTCTGCACTCTGGAGCAATGAGTCTTCTCTCTCTCTCTCTCTCTCTCTCTCTCTCTCTCTCTCTCTCTCTCTCTCTCTCTCTCTCTCTCTCTCTCTCTCTCTCTCTCTCTCTCTCTCTCTCTCTCTCTCTCTCTCTCTCTCTCTCTCTCTCTCTCTCTCTCTCTCTCTCTCTCTCTCTCTCTCTCTCTCTCTCTCTCTCTCTCTCTCTCTCTCTCTCTCTCTCTGGCCTTAGTATCGGAGCGAGAATAAGTTTTAGAAAATAATAACTTTCTCTTCTTTAAAAAAATATTGGAATTTATTCCACAAAAACCATTCATATCACAGTGTTAAACTCTGTAGATTATGTACTTTCATAAAATGATTAACGCGGCATCTTTGCACATCAAGTTTCTGCAGACGTGCAGATAGGCACCACGTATAACACGTCTTTACACGTCGAGCTTCTTCTGCAGAGCGACACCAAACTATTTGCACATTTTCGAATCTCTGCATACGATTTTTCTAGAAAAATCTGAATTACTTTTATCCCATTGGTCCACGTCAAAATAACATTATTATAACAAGCAATAGGAAACACTGTTAAGTTGTCATTCTGTGGCCAACCCAGTTTTACATTCTATTTTATACAAATCACATTTTCTATAACAATCCAGAACAAATTCCCAAATATATGAAAAAATATTAAATAGCCGTTATAACTTAAACAACAGATTCTGACTTTTCACTTTCAAGTTATGCTGCTAATAGACAGACTAATGCATACATGCAGACCTTTTCATAAAAAAGTTTTTTTGGGATTTAGAAAGCATAAAAAATGAGAAATCACGCAATGAATTTTTGAGGAAGATGTTAAGGAAAATGGATACATAAACTTGTAAGCCAATTCCTAAACAAATCATAAACTGCAATTCAAAAAAGCAAACATCACAACCATCCAAAATGAAAATGAGTATATGCAAGGTCGCAATCTGCAGTATTTTGTTTTCGGTAGCAGTTGAAAGTATCCGAATGCCTGTTCTTACAACAAACGGCAACAATGGCGGTGTTTCAAGATAAGGAAATAAAATTATGCATAGGCAAGGAAAAATGAAAAAGCAACATACCAGGTTGCCTCTCTGGCATTTACAAGTTCTGAAGAATTAAAGAAAAAAAATCAAGGCTCGAACCATGGACATCCAGCTCAGGAGAGCACGATTTAACGATTTCAACCTAACATGCTGAAATAAAAGGCAGCAACAGTACATATTAATTGCTGCCCAGTTTTTTAAATGGTATAGCTATTTCTTGGTATGTAAAAGCTATTCACTTTAATGCACTCTTTTAAAAATGTAATTTATTTAATGTTATATAATAAAAAAACTTTTTCATGAGATGAACATGATTTTATTTTTAGCATTTTATACGAGGTCTGTTCAATAAAGAATAATCATAATTTTTTACAGTCATAATTTTTTGCACTAAAATTCAATCTTATTATAGCTATTCAGCTGTTAGCTGAATGTGAAACAAACACGCCCGCATAGTAGTTTCATTGTTGGTACTCCTAGTTCCCCTCTGTGAGAACCAGGCAAGTTCAGACATGTTCAGTATCGCCTATCACTGCAACGGAGGTAACATGCAGTTAAAGTTGATGTTAGAGGAAGATCCGGGTTTCTTTCAAACGTAACCACTGCTGATGAAACTTGGCTACATCATTTTGATCCTGAGAGCAAACAGCGAAGCTCAGTATGGAAATCTCCTTCATCACCAACCACCAAAAAGCAAAAATGGTTGCTTCTGCTGGGAAAGTTATGGTCATCTCATTCTTTGAGAGAACGTAAGCTTTCACGGCCGGAGTCCATAATACAACTGGTTGTTTCCGGCTGTTTTGCCGTGGTCTGTTGGAGTAAGAACCAAACGTTTCGTTCACAACTACGGCAGACATCATCAGTGGCGCTGTCGAAGCTTTCTTATCAGGCGCAAAAGACCACATTTTCAAGAAGCAGGCTGGATGCTAGCACCACAATAATTCGCGGCCGCATATTGCAAATGTTGCTGCTGATCATCTGCAAAAATCAACGTGAAGTGCATCCCTCACCCTCCCTATAGTCCGGATTTAGCCCCATGTGACTTTTTTATATTCCCTAAATTGAAGAAACACCTTCGTGGGAGGCATTATCCATCATCAGAAGCAGTAGTGAAGGCTGCGGAGGATATTTTGAAGGATCACTCAAAAATGGTTTCCAGCAAGTCTTTGAAGACTGGCAGAAACGCTGGGACAAGTGCATCGCATTCGGGGGAGACTATTTTGAGAAGGACAATCAAAATTATGAGGATGAGTAAAGGTACGTTGTAAAAAAAGTTGTGATCATTCTTTATTGAACAGCCGTCGTAATACACTAAACTATAGACACCATTAAAATTTATAAATGCTATACCAACAGGCCTAGACATATTTTCATTTTTAATATATACCTACCACCAACATAATTTAATAATCTAATATACTGCAACCTTTTCTACATGTATTATATAGAAGTATTTGGTCCACCATATATGTGGATCTCTACTATCTAGTACACGTAAATTCACTCCCGAAAGGTAAGAAAGAGGGATTAAAAGGTTCAGAAGGCTAGTATCGAGGACTCGGCCCCTCGTAACCCTAAACCCTTCGGGGCTCTATAGGGGGCTGTCTTTGTCCTGGGCGGATTTAAGATAAACAATTTCACGCGAACTTTGTGCTTCAAGTGTATACCATCAATGAATATGATATTAGACTGAAAAAAAAAAACATATGTATTCATAAGACATTCTCTATTCACCCTTGTGCAAAATATTCTTTAAAATGGTAATTCTTCTATAAGTAGCTCATGTTAATAGAGATAGATATTTGTAGAAATTATCTTATTACATATTTTCTTATAGTTACAATTGAATTTAGGAGAGTGCAGTAGGCTTAGTCGTTAATTTAATATTTTCAGTTTAAATTCCATTCCTTTGCATGTCCAGAATGTGCGCTTCCCATTTGAGAAAAGTCTAACTACTGGATGATTCAAACAAGTAGCAAGGAATATCATGGAAATGATTTACTCCAAAAAACAAGTATTTAATATAAATTACGCCTTTTAACGAGATCTACATTTTCTGTGTTCTAAGTTTTTGTCTATCTCTTACAGTTTAGGCCGCGCCATGGCTGAGTGTTTAGACCGATTGACTCATCACTCTCGTGGTTCGATCCCACGCGACCACGCTGGGCCGGATTTTCTCCGGGATCTCCGGTTTCCTCCACCATCTCATTCCACCGGTGATCCATTTTCATCTCATGTATCATCAGTGTCACCAACTACAGTGCAGTATGTAGTAAAAGCGGGTGTTAAACACTATACATTCATTCTTACAGTTTATCGATTTTGCAAGACATCCAAAATGAAGAGAACTTCTAAGGATATTCTCAGAAATTTCAATATATATCTTTTACTTTGGTATTTTACTCAAAATTGTTAGAACCATTTTTGGGAATTTACAAAATTTTGAAAATTTTTTCCATATAAAGAGTATTTGGGATGGGAAGAATGTCTTAAAAATCTGTTTACATAACATCCTTAGAAAAAAAAAAAAAAAAAAAAAAAAAAAAAAAAAAAAAAAAAAAAGCAAACATAAGTACTAAGGAAATTAATTTTTCTTTCACACTAGGCGAGTGTAGGACGCACTATGAAAGAATAGAGCCAGACTGGAAAATTCAATGCCATAGCCGGGATTTGAACCACGGAGATTCTGCTTTCCGTCCAGCCGCTCTGAACTACTATGGTTTAGAGTGGTGGGACGAAAACCAGAAGATTCGTGGTTCAAATCCCGGCTATGGCATTCAATTTGTCAGTATGGCTCTACTCTTTCACAGTGCGTCCTACACACGGCTAGTGTAAAAGAACAATTAATTTCCATTAATTATACCTAATAGTGGTCCGAACTATAAAGCCCGGGCCTTAAAGTACTTACAGCAGAGCAAGGCGCCATTAAGGTAGTTGTCTCATGTGTTTATGAGAACTCCTAAGTGGTTTACCGGGAAAAACACGAGTCAGTTGGAGAATTTAATGTCATGTTGGCACGTTGGCCATAGTAGCTCAATGGTTTATAGCGGCTGGACGGAAACCAGAAGATCCGTGGTTCAAATCCCGGCTATGGCACTGAATTTTTCAGTCTGGCTCTATTCTTTCATAAGTACTAAGGTTCGCATTTAATCACATTTCCCTTTTTACTTAACTGATCACAATATAAATTACTTTTAAGTAGGTAAACAGAGGATTACTAGGGAAATTAAATTTTATTGCAGAAGAAATAAATGTAATAAATATCAGTGATCTTTAGAGTAAGGAAAATTTATTTACTTCGTTGACACAATTGAAAATATTTGCTATGTTTCAAGAAGAAATATGGTTGACTCTGTAGTTTAGAGTTAGAATTGTCACAGTTTAGAACAGTTGAAACTAAGTGGATGTTTGACCATTTACTTTTGCAAACAAGTACCTGAATAAAAGACCCAAATTACAAAAAGAATGTGCTAAGAGGCATCATCATTTTGGACACTTTATTTGGACGGGTCACTGTATTTAACACAATTCTTCAAAAGAAAACATCCAGCTGTTTAAACTGATGAAAGTTTACTCTTCTACTAGTCATCGACCAGATTAAAGGAGTTGACAACTTAAATGGACATCCGAAAAAGGATAACACAATTTGCATTGTACAGAAATACACTGATGTATCTATTTAATAATTATTAAATGTTTATCAGTTAAAAGTATTATTAGCGTCTGTTATGGATTTTATTTTAATTTGCAATACCCCAAACTTAAGTGCGGCTCTTTTCAGGAGGTTCTTCGATTCATATTACGTTGTTAGTACTCAGGGAGTTAACTTTGGTTAGAAGTTATTTCATCTAAGTGAAACATTACTATTTACATACAGAAAAAATATTCAAGTGTATATTCATAGTGGCTATTGCGACGATAGAAGGAAGGGAGGAAGGGTGGAAGGGAGGGAGGGAGTGAGGAAGAAAAGGAGGGAGGGAGAGGTACAGAAAGAAACAGACAAACGAAAGGAAAGGAGGGGGGCTACAAATTTTTAAACATGTCCGTTAGAAGTCGCTTAAGTTAGAATAAAGAGAGGATATTTTAAAATCGTCTGACAGTACAAGAAACTGTATTTGATATAAATAATGCGTATTTTAATGATCTACCCATCACTGCAGTAGGCCTGCCTCCGTAACGTAGGTATTAACGTATCTGCCTCACGTTCAAGTGGTCCCAAGCTTCGGTGAGGGCGAGTTATCTGGCTTTTTATGGTTTCCCTTATCTTGAAAGAGAATGTCAGTTATCTCTTAAGTTCTATGGACTCTGGGCTCCCTGATTATCATTTCATACATTTCATTAATTCTTCGTCTGATATGACCTAACCGGTTAACAGGAAGTTGAAATACAAAACAAAAAATTGTCATAGGTAATGTCACGAGTGGTTTTGAATTTATCTGCGGAAGTTGAAAACTACTAGTTGCATTTGTAGAAATTATTTCTCGGATGAAACAAATGTTAAAAGGAATAAAACAAGTTATTTGATTATCTAAATCACGTAAGACCACATTAGCACATGAATGAAACTTAACCTCACAAGTCACTGCATACAAGATCATGTGATCAGTAAAAGAACGTGTGATAATTGCTGAGCGACAATTGAAGAGCGTTTTTTTTTCAAAACTCGATAGATGCAAAAGTTTGCGAAATTGAGTTATATATAGTATCGGCATAATTTTCACTTTCTGCATCGTTCTGTGAAATCAGATTTTGCAAAATTCGATTCACGTCCCGCGCAGAAGGTAGGGGATATTAGCAGTTTTTCCAAAAGTCGATGCATACAATTTTATGATCCAACGTGTAGCAACCTCAATTCTATGAAACCCATATTGGCATTGCCTGCCATCTCACTGTTGCGATTCTTGAAATTCTCAATCATTTCTGCAAGTTTTGTACTACTGCTGCATCGTTGGCAGTAATTGTGAACTCAAGTTGTGCGCTTGGATTTCACATTCATTTCTGAAAGCTTTATTATACTTACATCGCATTTAAATTCTTAGTTGAGAAGGTGGTTGATGGGGAAATATAAAGTAGGATTTTTCATTTAAGAGGTTGTACCAATGTGACAAACCCAGCAAAGACTCAGTACATCATTTTCCGGATACAAGCTAAAGAAACATACAGAATGTCCACCATCACTTACAACAAACACACCATACCGACACAAAGAAGGGTCAAATACCTCGGGGTAACGCTAACCGAGAAGATCTGCATCAACACACTACAATAACAAACTGCAGGAGGCAAAAGTAGCAACAACGTGCCTAAGATTCCTATCCAAAACAGGGAAGGAAGGACTATACTCAAGCATCCTAACCCAGCTATATAAAACTATAATCAGACCAACCTTTGCATACGCTGCAATCGCCTTATGGTCCATCACACCCCCAAAAAACAAAGGATAGAATCTCCGGATTCGAACGAAAATGTCTACGAATAGCAATGAAACTACCACCATGATCCAGGAGCAGTGAAATACACGAAATAGCAAAAACCGCAACAATAGATGATACAATAAAGACATAGACAACGCAAAAGACCGACCACACAGGCAACAGATCATCAACGCCGCAAAACAATACAAGAAAACCCAAATACACCAAGAAAAGAAGCCAAGCCACCCCCTCTATTAACCATCATTAGACAATACGAAAAAGCAAAAGAACAACAAATACAACAGCACCTACGACAACTCCTGCAATGAAGAAGGTACATCCAACTGAGGACCTCACGGATAATAAATAAATATTATATATAAATATATAAAATTATATAAAATTATATATAAATACAAAAATTAATAAATAATATATATAAAATAAACAAAAAATGTACATGTATAAAAATAATAAAAAGCTATGTAAATACTGTAAGTTTTTACTTTGTTTTAATTTCATAAACGCTTTGGAAAAAGAAGTTTAATACGGTTTATAAACATGAAATAACATGAACGTTGCACAAGAGGGACAGAGAAGAGGGACGGAACGACGGGGTGAAGAAATACAAAGTCGGAGAGCAAAAAGAAGAATTATAAAGAGAAAGGGTTTACTCAGGCAGATAGAGAAGGAGAGAGAGGAAGAGATAATAAGAAGGAAAAGACTGAAACACGGAAGGGGGAAAATAACGTGGCAGAACTGCATTTTTTTAGTAGTCAACAGTGATGAAACAATATATGTAATACGAAAACAACATAACCTTACTTATATACAAATTTCAACCTCCCATATGGTTTCGTACTAACATTTGTGATAGCATGTTTGTTTAATCTTTAACCATTGTTAAAATTGTTGTAACACCATTCAATATTTCATTGCAAAGTTTCTAATAGAGGAACTTATTTGGATCTATTATTGCCATCGTAATTATTTCTTTAGTATGGGCGTGCATACGTTCGCTTAACTGTAACTTCATTCTGTACAGTTAACGTTGGCGCACGATATTGTAGGGCTATTATTTTGGTGCTGACAAACGAAATTCGTTTCTAACGCGTTTGTAATACATGGAGTAACATAATGAGAACGTTTCTCCGCCCCCAAGGCACGTTTAAACTTCATTAAGGGAAAATTTAGATGACGATACCTGGATACTGACCTTGGCAGGCCAAGGAACCGGCAGTGCAGTGCCTGTTTTCGTTGTTGACTTGACCTACCCGTTGTTCCCCTCCCACTTCCTCGATCTCACCTGCGGCATGATTCTATTTGCCGGCGATTCCTTTCTGGTTCAGAGTGCATCATCGCACATGGTTCCGGGTCACTAGCTCGTGAGAGTGCTCTCGCCCAAGCAAATCATTTGCATAGAATACACACTACTCCTGTGACATCACAAAACTTTGTTGAGGTCAGCGGAAACAAAACAAAATAATGGAGGCGTTAAATATTAATAGATGCTCATGGGATGAGGCCATGAAATAATCGGAAGGGTAAATATGGCTGCAGATGAGACACGCAATTTATGTTTTGTTTAGAGGTTCCATAACAGCAAATCAACATGCCAACACTACGGCATTGTGCTAACAGTTGAAATGCTGATTTTGATGACGTATTATACCCATCACTTGGCTTTAATAGCTTTGTTCTTGTTTTACAGGATTATATTAATTTGTCCCATCTCAAATTCAGGCCACAGTGGTATTTACTTTTGCTACCCACTTTCACCCTAAAAGTAAGTGCAAATGCTATTCGATATAACTGCCCAAAATACTGCAAGCTAAACCTGCAACCATAAATTAATATTACAAAATACATAACTATAAAATTTTGTCTTCCTGGAACTACCCTCACAGGACGGAATACATAAAATTTATAATAGCCACGTCGATAGCGTAGATGATAGCATGTCGGCCTCACGTTCAAGAGGTCCCGAGTTCAATCTCGGTCAGGGTGAGTTACCTGGATAAGGTTTTCCCTTATCCTGAAAGACGAATGTCGGGCAACTCTTAAGCTTTATGGACCTCTCATTTGAACGTAATTTCACACATTTCATTCATCGTCCAACATGACTTAACGTAGGAGGAGTAAATAAAAATAAAATCCATAGCTAGAGCGATTAGATACTGATAACAGTTCAGTATTTAATTAGTTTATAAAGCGATTTTTTTAAAAATCCTTACTGTAAAGCCAGAAATGATTGTATACATTATTTTTTTACATTTCCTTTTCATAGTAGAAAGAAGTACTGCTTGCACGCAAGTATTCTATGTCAAAATTTCACGGAAAATACTTGTTGTGAAGCTATCTGCATAGAGTAGAAAAAACATTTGTGATTGGAGCCATTAGTAATAAACATTTCGAATAAAAAGCACATTAAATGTAATTAATTGTATTTTTCAAAGAGGCTACACGAAGATTTTCAAGAAAAGCCTCTCCTAAGACATACACTCACACACAATGTTTCCAGCAAACAAATATTTCAGATTTTTGTGCAAATGTTTACGATTTTATTTAAACTCCATATATTTAAGATATTTGTAAGATCAATAAAATGTAATGTTTAATTTTTTGCTAAATAGCCTGTGAAACTCGCTTCATTTGGAATTAATTTTGTACAATTTTGCAAAACAGAACAATCACAAATGTAGTGCACACGAGAATGTAATCTTTATAAGACAGTTTAATTCAAGCAACATTTTTAGCAAACATTTTCGTGATATGCATTATTACTGGTTCCAATTTTCCTATAGTCACTTCTTAAAAGTCCTGTCGCTATCTCTCACATTATGGAAGGAAAATGGAATTTTAAGGCCAGTAGCTGTATAGCTACCAGTATAAAAACACTTTTTTAGTTTTAGTTTTACGTCCTCCAACGTTAAGTCATATCGGACGATGAATGGAATGGGTGAAATGATGCTCAAATGATCCCAGGGTCCACAGAGCTCAGAGTTACCCGACATTCCTCATTTAGGATAAGGTAAAACCCCGGAAAAACCTTATCAAGGTAACTCACACTGACCGAGATTCGAACTCGGGACCTCTTGAACATGAGGCAGACATGCTCCGACCACGCTACCAAGGCGGGCATAAAAACACTTTACTGCACTTCTAAACGTTATACATACAAAATAAACGATAACTTGTCGAGAATCACGTGATTGTAACAAAATATACTTTTGTTTTTAAATTAAAGCACAAACTGATATTTTAAAGTATGTTCCATTGACTTGTGTTTTGATTCTGTATGCACTGCTCTAAAGGTAAATAATTGATTCTGCCTTGAATTGTTATACAGAGTTACGTCTTTATTAGCTTTCAATACTCACGCGATGGCAGTCTTATGTAAATGCTGGTTAAAATTTTGAAATTGATTGTATTATGATTAAGAAGGCACTTTTAAAATTGTTACATATAATATTCAACATTGTGATCTAGCGATAGTCAATTAGAGCAGGTACTGCAAAATGTTTTCACCACATTTTATTGCTGATCAGATATATAAATTATAATCCTGGTGCCCTAAACTGAACTAAAGTAAATATTGAAATATATGAAACTAAAACTACGCAGCAGTGGTGTGGGAAGAAGCAACAATGAAATGCAATTATCTTGATTTTTCTTACAGACTGGGGCCAATTTGACCCTTAGTGTTTGAATCATTTAATCGTTATTGTAAGCGAATTATCCACTGCCTAAATACCAGTGTTTCATAAGCATCGAGCATTACAATGTCGCGGATATAATTTATTTTTGATCAGTTGATGGCATTTAATACAAGGCACGAGAAGAAGTTGTGTTAAAATTAATTTTTCTACGAGAAGTTGAGATTGGATTAAATTAAATTATCGCTTCCGTAATTCAAATGTTAACAGATGTTCAGATATTTCTGCGTTAGAACCAAAGATGTTTATGACATACGAATTCAATGCATCTCTTTGTAAATTAGGTCTGTACATCAACAGTTTAATGGTTTTCAAAGTCCAGACTGAACAACTGTTTAATTAAAAAAACTAATTAGCTAATTCACCTTCATATGAAAAGCATAAACGACAATGCACTTCAATATTTCCTGAAGGGTCTGCTCATTTTGAATCTCAACTTTATTAACCTTTATTAGAGGTAATGCAAATTTTATTGTTTGTTTACTATGACATGTAGCAAAGAAGCATATGTGTCTGCGCTCCCTAACCTGTTTTCCTCCCGTTTGCTTGCAACAAACAGGTAACGGAAATGCGGATTAGTTATTAAATTCCATACTTACATATATACCTGCACGTTATGTGTCAACGCGTCCTTAGAAGTTTCATAATATTAACGGTAGTATTTCCTCTAGTTAATTATTTAGTACCTCTTGAGAAAATTTTAGTGACTTTCCATTCTACCTGTACTACTGTTATTTTAATTTAGTAAATGCACACCACATTGTATTAATTTTTTCAGCCAAGTTGCATATTTTACTTGTACTTTTCAGAAAAGGAATTTTCAACGCTAAAGAAAAGACGTAGGAAGTGCATTTCTTTACAATGCATCAGCGAGTATGAAAAGCCTGCTAGATCAAATTAAAACAATTGAATTTTGAGATTTCCATTGATTTGAATTACCTGAACGGAGCAGTTCTTTAATCGCAGAAATGTGTAACGCATTTTAAGTATTTATAAAAGAATACATTATTAAAATATGGAAGACGTTTAACGAATCTTCATCACGAACGTTATTTGCCCCCTAAGGTATGTTGGATTTTCAAGTATTAAATTGTGTTTAATACATGAAACAATAAATATTCAATTGTCACATTCTAACCTAAACCATACAGGTCATTTACCCTACATGATGCACGAGGCAAAAGAAAAACATTTCAAAATAGATGCAATTCTTTACCTTCACTTTTTGGTGTATTTTTTCTGTTCTTCTAAGCATAAAAAATCTGAGTTTGGTCTGATATTATTTTCACTCAAAACGTCAAAATGTTTTGATAAGGTTCACAGGAACACAAACTTCACAAAACACGCGAACTCCGACTATCTATCTTTCATTATTGAGATGTTCTGACACCGGAAAAACAAAAAGCAACAGTTGAAAAAATCATGAGATGAAGAGCGGGCGAATAGCAATTTCCATGTGCTTCGTTATTCATTCACAGAAGGGGGAAACAAATCGTCCGCCTTTACGTATCCATAGCAACACGCATACAGCAGAACAGCATTCCACTACCAGCCTTTACACGCTGGCATCCCGGTTGCGACTGCTGCAGCGTTGCTACGAGTAGACGGAAAGACAGCCAACAGAAAGAAAAAGAGAAACTGCCGAAGACGTCCGGAAATGCCCGAACAGAGGCATAACGCGACTACATGCATACGGCAAAAAGATAGAAAACAAATGCCCAACAAGTACCGCTATATTTTTAAAGGGGGCAATTAAACTGGAAGCGCTGCCCTCAAAGCCACATGCCCCCTTTAAAAAACACACACAGAAAGATAAAAAGAGACAAGAGGAAACCTTATGAAGCAGGGTAGATAACAAATGAATGTGGTTAGCATGAATTGCCTAATAATAACAAATGGAGGGAGGGGCCGCGTCCTTATTGCAGTGATTAAGCGATTATTTCCAGCCAGTATAATTATAGAGTGTCACATAAGTTCTGTAAGGCTGACAATGAAGTTGAAGTCCTCAAGGGGGATGGCGGAGTTCCTTGCCCTTGGGACAGCTCTTGCAAGAAACAGCATTTTCGTGTTGGCAGTTTTTCTCCTCAGAGCAGTGGAGACCCTGTTTCGAATCCTACTGGTAATTTTTTCCAGTTAGGAGAGCTGTCCGGGGTACACTCAACCTCTCTCAAGAGCCAATTGAGGAGCTAATTGATTGAAAAGTAGCGGCTCCTGGGTGGGAGGGATTAGGCCGCTGATCACGTCCCACCCTGCAGCATTGCACCCACCAATGATAGGCCGAAGCGGGACATGCAGTTGCCGTTCTTTGTAATTTATACATGCCGCATGCATATCTATTAGAATGTTGCCGAGTCACTCATTGTCAAGGGGCAATGCAGGTAGTAAGCCCAAGGCCACTGTTTGCTCTTGATGGGCGTCGTATGACACCCACTTGGAGTTCGAGCCTGGCCATTCAGTCTCACGGGTCAGATGATACTGGGTTCGTTTATTTGTGGTCAACGGAAGAACCACGCGTTCTGTGCCTATCCAGAGCACAAGTTTCGATAACGTCACCAGTTCAAGGCATTGCTAAATGTCTCAAGTAGTAACATATTCACCAAGAACAAATACATGGATATGGAAGGATGCGCCAAAATATGGCTGAGGCTCGATGGATCTAAACTGAACATTTTCCAACCACCATCGCCTTCTGCACGCGTTATTTGACGTACAGAGATGCAATTGAGAACTGATAAATAACACTGGGCAACAATGAAAATGTTTCGGGCTTAAAAAATAGTGAATTTACATGTATTTCCATCTGCTGAATTAAAAAATCACCATAAAAATGATACATTAGCTCTTGTTTTGAAGATAAAGTGACAATTCATTTTTAGAGTGAAGATTTTAAATTTGGGGGAATTATTTTTGGGAGTTGGCACACCTGTCAAATAACAACACAATCACACAGAAATTTTGGAAATTTAAGTGATGCAAAAGTTAAAGAAGCATTTTTGTCGGACCACAAATAAGAGAACTTGTAAAGAATCCTGCACTTGACCACATTTTGGAGGGGGAAAGAAAAGGAAGTTTGGGAAGTCTTCAAGGGTGTTATTCATGGATTTTTAGGCAACCAAAGAGATGACAACTACAAGCATTTGGTGACAGTGCTCCTGCAAAAATACCGTAACCTTGGATGCAACATGCCCCTTAAGATCCATTTTCTCCACTCGCACCTAGACTTTTCCCTCCAAGATGTGGAGCTGTTAGTGATGAACATGGGGAGAGATTCCATCAGGACATTTCTGTTATGGAACAAAGATATCAGGGCCGTTGGGATGAAGTAATGCTTCTGGATTACTGTTGGTCTTTGTATAGGGATTCCGCGGAACTCCATGACAAGAGGCAAGCTAAAAGACGACGAAGTTACGATTCTTTTCATACACGTCTATCTGCGAAGTATTTTTCCAGAAATGTAGAACTCTCGGCATGTAATTACCAGTTAAAAAATCAAATGCACTTTCATTGTTGTTAGCATGTATGTAATTAAAATGTATCCTTTTCTCTCAATCCGTTAATATGTAATACTTCCACCTTGTGTATATCATAGAAACTAGAGTTAATAAAAATTTTCATTGTCATATTTGTTTTTCTCAACCCAAAATTAGTAGGACTTGCCTCATAAAGTGCTCGAAACATTCAAAAATTACTTTTTTGTTGCACAGTGTTATTTCAGATACGATTTCCCTAGTGACTAATTTTTATCGTAGTTAAGGCAAAGAAGACCTGGCCTGAGGGTGCTCAAAGAGTATTTTCTCCCCACAGCTTCTGACAACAATGAAGTAAAATAACCTCTGAGGTAAAATAATTTGAATTTTGCCGCTCAGGTTTTATATTTCATTACTGACTCCAATGTAAACATATGCAATCTCAATTATTTTGACCCTAAGTGTCCTTACAAGCACACTGAACTGCTAATGTGTGGTATGATAGTCATTTACTGTTTTACTTATTGATTAGTGAAAAAGAGAATACAATAAAGAAACAATAGTAAAGATATACAATATAGGATACAAAATAAGTATTCGTCTAGATACTAATAATGGTGTAGAATGTTACGGTTAGTACTTAGTAGGCCCTCCATTCCTCTTTATAATCTCTGACATTCTCTTGGGCGTGGATTTCACCAAACATTGTGTTGTTGTGTTGTTAATTTTACGTCGTTTCTCTAGTAGAGCGTTCTTTAGATTCTATATATTAGATATCTGACGATTCCTAATATTTTTGTCCAGTATACTCCACAAATTCTCTATTGGATTCATGTGCGGGGATTGCGGTGGTGTCGGCATCCATCGTGGAGCACTATAGAACAGCCATAGCCTTGCATCTAGAGCTGAGTGTTTTGGATCATTATCTTGTGTGAAAATATAATCACCAGAATAAAACACAAATCTCCTACACCATTTGCACTCAAGCAGCCCCAGACAAGTACTGAAGCGCCTCCATGTTTAATTGAAGTTGTTATATTTATATTTCCTTGTTCCATTTATACCCCGCCTTTTACTGCAGGTCATATCGGCGGCCGTTCTCCTTTGGAACATACTGAAGGTGTTAACTTGTTATCTTTGTTTTTAATCATTAGATCACGCACACATTCACACTCTCAGTCATACTTCCAGACTCCGGGGAAGATGGGGAATTATCTTGATCGGAGAAAAATCCCCAACCCCACCGCCGGGAATCGAACCCGGGACCCCTAGCACGGCAGGCAGGTGCTCTACCGACTGAGCTACGGGGCCAGCCTGTTATATTTTTCTCCTTAAGCTCAGAATTCTTTTTTCTCCACACTATTACTCGACCTTCTTCCAGAAATCATACCCATCGTATTTATGCTCTTTTTCAAAAGCAACTCACTTCTTTCTGTTGATTTTACTGATGTATGGTTTTCTACGGGCTGCTCGGTCTTCATACTCAGCTTCATAAACCACGTTTCTTATAGTTTGTGCTGAAACGGACTTTCCTGTGTGTGTTTGAACTGCAATAGCAAGTTTTGGAGCACTTAGTTTAGGATTTTTCTTGACCTCTCTAAGTAACTGTCGTTTCTCCACCTCGGATAGAACTGCAAGACGACCCCTTCTTGATTGATTTTCGTCAGTTTTGTTCTGATCAAACCTGTATATAATAGTCTTCACTATATTGGTAGGTCTTCCAATGGTTTCTCCAATTTCTTGAAAAGATTTTCCTTTTTTAAATGACTTGATGCGAATTTCTGTTGTAGTTTCACGATGTTTTCGACCCATGTTACTTAAATAGCAGTCAAAGGCTTTGAAAACAGATACGGAACTGTTAATGACAGTGGATCATACACAACTGCGTAAGAAAAGGGAAGGGGTGTGTGTCAGGGAGGCACCACACCTGGGATCCTGTTTAGTAGACAAATACTTGTTTGACATCAATTGGAATATGATTTTAAATAACGTAGAGCTGTTCATTAACTAAGCAATATATGAACCCAAATAGTGTTTCATTTTTAAACCTAGATATTAACCGATGTTTTGTTTAACGTGTTTAACGCCCGCTTTTACTACATATGGCACCGCAGGCGGTGACACTGATGATACATGAGATGAAGATGGAGCACCGGTGGAATGATATGGCGGGGGAAACCGGAGGTCCCGGAGAAAACCCGCCCCAACGCCGTGTTGTTCACCACAAATCTCACTTTGCGGTCTCCTGGGATCGAACCCGGGCCGCCTTAGTGAGAGCTAAGCGGTCTAACCACTGAGCCACGACGCGGTCTGTAAGGAAATAGTTACTGTTCGTTTCTTATCTATATTTTTCTGATTGTAATTGTCATATTCTATGTGCTATGACTATACGAATACTTTTTGGAGCATCCGTATACGGTACCTTTATCTGTAACACCTCCAGAGCCTTCTACAGGATGAGCCACTGTACTTCTAAATTAGCAGTTTCTATTCTATGATATTTAATCCCATTATCCTAAAGAAAAATCTTAACTTATTTAATTCGGAAGGGGGTAAGTCATGTTGTCCAACGAGATCGTCCCCAATTTTTTCTTATACAGACATCAAAGCCAGGTTTTACGAAACGGACTCAGAAA